>PVIC010014264.1:0-37014 GCA_004025085.1 Thryonomys swinderianus | reverse complement strand
CAGATCCCTAGGACATGTGAATATCTAGCGTTAAAAGAAAAACTGTTAGGTCTTTCATACTTCTTGCTGTTTTGTAGTGCCGTATCACAGGCCCAACAAATAGACCTGTGGGCAAAGCAAAATCCACAATGTTGCTCTATGAGGCGTTTCCAACGATGTGCGGCCATAGGAGAAGCCCCATCGGGATAGACCTCAAGTGTAATTTTTTATGTAATCTCTGAATGAGCCAAAATTATCCTTGTTTCTTGCATCTTAACTAAATAACACAAGTATATCAATAGCTAACATCTGAATAGTCTTCACTATACCCTATAAGTAGGTGTCACTATGAATCAAAGTTTACAGAGAGAAAATGAAGCACATAAAGTGGTTACATGACTTGTTGGAAGTTGTATTAGCAACAGCAGAAATGGGATTCAAACTAAAGTTTGGCTTCTAAACCTGTATCCCACTATTCTGTCACATCTCAGAGTACTTTATATTAAATACGTAAGTAATTAATCAGGACCCTCTTTTATTTACTGTAACTATCACTACTGAAAACAAGTCAAATCAGACATCAAGCAAACCAAGAAAATGCAAGTCAAGTTGGAAATTTTTCTATTAACTACTCATTTTATATAAGAAAAACTAAAGAGCATTTAAGAAAACTACAGAGCATATTTACTTTTCCAAATATTTCATAAGCCAAGAAAAATCAACAGAACATAAATGTCTTATTATAAACATAAACACTTGACATTAGACTTAAAATTTTATCTACCATCCATTGGACGAAAACACACACCTAAGTTCCTTGGTCTGTAGATCTATAGGATCATGAGTTTCACTGTCCATGTGAAAGCGAACTTCTGGAGAAGAAAGTGTCAAGGCCCTATAAAAAATTAAAGAGGTGAATTAGTTAAAGGAGCCAGTAACAAAAACTCTGGAGATAATACCTTTAAACTAGAAAAATTATGTATCAAGTGTATACTTGAAGGTTTTTACACTCTGTTTTGGGAATAGTTTAGTAGTTTAGATTTAAAATTAACAAAAGAATAGCACCTAAGAAAATCTGATCCCTATGGATCTGAGGGCTTGACTATATTCTGTACCCAACTCTCGAGCTAAAAAGGCACAAAAAGACAGCTGGCAGAATTTATTCATATGGAAAACACGTACAGAATTGAGTAAAGGAAACAGAAAGAGGCAAAGGGATGTTTCCATGATTGGGTTAATAACATCAGAAGATGCATAATTAAGTGCATTCTACATAAATTCAGGTAACAGAATTTAACACTCACGGTGTTATAAAGACTAATGGTTACTTATACTTGAGTGCCACGTGTAAGATAATATATATGCGAAAGGATTTACACAAGTAGTTCACTTAATGAGTAGTCATATTCTCTTTAAAAAGTAAATTCTCGGGCCAGAGATTTAACTCAGTGGTTCTGGCACCAGCCTCACAAGTGTTAAGGTCCCAAATTCAATCCCTGGTAACCACATACAATGCTGGGTGTGGTGACTCACACCCACCAGCAATCAATACCACATGCCACAGTGCCGGCTCATGCCTGTAATCCCAGCACTCGGGAGGCAGAGGCAGGAGGATTGCTGAGTTCGAGGCTTGCCTGGGCTACAGAGTGAGCTCAGGGCCAGCCTGAACTACAAAGTGAGACCCTGTCTCCAAAAAAAAAAAAAAAAAAGTAAATTCTCAAAACCCTACACATATAATCTAATGTTTATCCCTGAACCTAGTTCCATTAAGTCTGTCCCAATCAATCTCAAAGTACGAATTTTCCACCACTTGGGAGGCACAGGCAGGAGGACTGCCAGGAGTTCAAGGCTAACCTGCACCACACAGTAAGTTTAGGGCCAGGCTGAAGTACAAAGTGAGAGCCTGTCTCAAAAAAACGTAAAAAGAAAAAAAAAAAGTACATATTTTCATGAGGCTAGGCCATCCTGGACACAAAGGGGAAAAAAATGTGGGAAATTAAATGAGAGTCTAAGTCCTTCTCTTCCTCTACCCATCTTTATTAGAAGGATACAAAAGGAACACTAGAACAGGAATTTTGACAAATATTCCTTTCTTGTCAAATAATATTTTAAGATTCTATATTTATATAATTACATTTGATATTTTCTTCCCAGGATATGTACAAAGGTTATTTCTATCCAAGATTATTAATAGTTAAAAGGACATTGTTTTCCCTATTCCCCCTCAAACTGAGAAATTCCATAGTCTTTACTAATAGAAGACAGTCTACTTAGAAGAAAACTAGTTTTTAGAGTAAGAAAATTCCTAATTTTTGAAAAGCTAGTTACAAATACAAATTTGTATCTCATACTATAAAAATATCAGAATAAATAATGGCTTCAGCTTGAGTTTTATTTTCTTTGCATTCATTCATTCATTTATGACACTGGAGAAGGAATCAGTGCTTCATACCTGGCAACTACCCACCATATTGCTAAACTACATTTCTAGCCCTACTTTATATTTGAAAAATAAATTTTAAATTTCTTTATATAAACTTGTTTCTAATGCCTATTATCTTAGAAGATAGCAATAATCGCTTCTCAGCCTTTTGGCTAAGATCAAGTGTAGAAGATAGCAATAAAGAGTATTTGCCTAATATCATTTCATGTCCTAAAATAATCCAATTATTATATCTAGCTTACTTAAGTTTGAGCATTAGCTTTGCTGTAGTTTGATAGAATTTGTTGGATTTTAACATATATAAGTAATCTTCTAAACAATTTCACATTGCATATTGAAGATTACATGGAAAAACTCACAGAAAACTGAGATGTGAGGAGAAACAGAAAGGCTAAGCATAATCCCCTGGAACTGTCTTCATCGATGATATCCACTATAGCCCCATGTCGCTATGAACACTGCCCATGTGGTTAGTGCGATGAAGGAAAATTAATTTTGATGAATTTCAATGTAAATAGGCACATTTCATGAAATACTGTCTATGCAGAATTTGCCATTACCAACAAAAACTCTTTAGTAGCTGCTCGTGATACAATCCTGGATAGTGTATAATCTTTCCAAAGTACAATAAGAACTTTATGTGCATTTAAACATCTGAAAACAAACATGCAACCTGGAAACCATTTCTAGTCAATGTGGGCAACAATCCTAAGAATCTCAAGGAGTTTTTGCATTCCTGAAATTCCTTTTTTTGAAATTTCTGGCATCAATTTCTTTTTCCTGAATTTCTTAAAGAAGTTTAAACTCAGTTTTTTTAGCACAACAATTTCTGTTTTGGTTGCATCTAGATGCCACATAAACCTAATGCAATCCTAGGTGGCTGGATTAGGGTGAGTGAATGGGGATTAAGGGTGTGTACTGAGATTAAAGGTGTGGATAATGGAAGTAAACTCTGGATGTGGATGGTGCTCATCAACAGACTTGCAGCCTGGGTGCAATTTAAAGAGACAGAAAGAAAGCAGGTTTACTGCTGCTGCTTTCAGTAGCTATACTGCCTTCTGCCTGCTACGCCACAGCTATCACTCCACTGTCATGCCACCCTCCCTGCCTTGGAGCCAGCCCACTCTCGACTGAAACTTCAACAAACTGTAAGCCAAAATAAACCGTTCTTGTTTTAATTTGCGACGTACACTTGTGGGCACTGGGTATTTTGTCTCAGCAATGACAAAAAACTGAGGTAATTTCTAAACAACATTAGTACAGAATCAAGCTGCTAATATTCAAAAGTTAGCCAGAAGAAATGAGATGTCTTCACTTAAGTCACTACTTAGCCTTTTGAAAATAATTCTGCACTTTCAATACTTAACCACTCCAAAGAATCCAAGTTATCTTAGCATCATAGTAAGTGAATTAAGATACTACTGAATAGACATTTTTGGAATATACCCTTTCTCAATTCTTCCTTTTTTCAGAATTTTGGCGAGTTTATTTAGTTCACGGAGACTTGTGGTAATATCATCATTTATGGATGCTGAATCAATTCTCATCTGTGCTTCAGCATAAGTTAGAGAAGCCTAAAAAAATAAAGACATGCTTATGTTAATGTAACTCATATAAATGATTAAACACTGGCTTAGTATTTAAGCCACATTCTTTTAATCTCATATTATTTACTAGTCATTTTTCCATGTATCTACTATAAAAAATCTGATTTCATAGTCAAGTAATATGCACAGCTTATAGTACTTACCCCTCACATCTATGATTTTTGGTTCGTTAGCTCTTATTCAAGGTATTATGCAACCTAAATAGTATTATTAAACTGCTCAGGCTTTAACTACTTGTATACTATAACTAGTACACAGTCAATGAGGAATACTTAGGACAAAATGAGAGAAAATGTAAGTGAACATGGAAAAAAGTACAAAAATGGTGAAAGGATAAGAAAGATAATTTGGTATGATTGAGCATGATCTCAGAATCCAACTATCATTTTTAATATCATTTCTATGAGAAAACGTGAACTAGATAATATACATACAAATTTTTAAAGCAGTGACCATTTCTAAGTGGAAATAATCTCAATTATGCCCTGAGTTGGACATAAAATCATCTATTTGGTCTTCTCAAGTACTGGCCTTATTAAGTTTCTGAATACACCCATGTAAACTAAACTGTGTTCTGAGAAATACCAAGAATTAAGCAAAAAAAAAAAAAAAAAAAAAAGGAAGTAAATTAGGGGGCCAGAGATTCAGCTCAGTGTTTCTGGTGCCTGCCTAGCAAGTACAAGGGCCCTGGTTCAATTCCTGGTAACCACATACAAAAATACTGAGCTTGGTGACTCACACCCACCAGCAATCAGTACTGCATACCACAATGGCAGGCATGGTGGCTCATGCCTGTCATCCCAGCACTTGTGAGGCAGAGGCAGGTGGACTGCTGAGTTTGAGGCCTGGGCTTCATAGTGAGCTCAGGGCCAGCCTCAAATACAAAAAAAAAAAAAAAAGAACTAAGCAAATTGAGCTAGGGATGTTGTCAGCAACACCTTTTCTGCCTGGCAAGCACAAGGTCCTGAATTTAAAAACAAACAAAAAAGAGTTAAGCAAATAACTGAAAAACAACATAAAATTAGCTTTGACTTTATTAGAAAAATACACTTTTATGAGCCTAAGTTTGACAGAATAATCTAAGAAACTGTTAAAAGTATCAAAGATTTTAAATATCAGAAATGAACCATAAAACTAACCTTTGAATTAATGACACTTTTGGTAAATCTTGTTTTTAAGATTTCAGCATTGTGATTCATTTCCCAAATGCATGAAAATGCCAGCCTATGGGTAAAAATACACACTATTAGTTGATGTGAATCAGTTAAAATTGTAAATATAACATTCTTCTGGAAAAGCACATATAAATACCTGTCAACGTTACACCTTAGGGAACATAAGTTAGAGCTAAGCAACTCTGGAACCATGTCAATCCTCTGTAAAAGATAACAAAGTCTTACATTACTGAGCTATATTCATATATCTATTTTAGCCTCTACTCTTAAATAGCATTAATTCAACTAGGAGAAAAAAGGAACATTCTGATATTTTCACTAGGTGAATTAAGGAAACATCAAGAAAAAGAGACTTAGGCAAAATTGTTACAAAAGCAAATAATAAAGAAACTGTATTTCATATCAGTCACTCTAAGCTAAAATTCTGTATACAAAACATGTCAAGTCTAAAAACTGTATCTGATAACTGACACAAGTCCTAACAAGTCTATAATTGAGCCTTCTTCAGTGCTCAACAAATTACACACTGTTTTAAGACAAAACAGAGAAACAAATTTTTTATGAGAAAAAGCTACAGGAGAACTTTGACTGTGAATCTGTAACAGATTAAGTTTAACCTTCCCCTCACTGTTAACTGTTCTATAAACTTGTGAGAACCATACCTAAAGGAAAAACACAGTAATACCTCAGTTCACAAACACTTCTGTTTATGAAAAATTCAGTTTGCCAAAATTTTGCTTCCATTTTGAACTTCAAATCATGTGACAAACACGACCCACAGGAATATAAATGCAACCTTCTTCTCCAGAATCAGGGAGAGAATTAAGTTGTGAACCAAGGTACTGCTGTACTATACATTTTTATCAACTACATCTACTTCCTATTTATTCTACTAAACACCAAAAAACTGCAATGTATTTAGTGATATAACCCATTTACTCCATGTACAGTATTTCTTTTAGCTAAGTTATACACTGTTTCAAACTGTGACTGTTTAAAAATTCAAAGTGCAAATGAGAGTTAAAAACATTTCAGATACAGTGTACCTTTTCACAGAGATACACAGTTGTTCCTCTTCTGGCTGATTCTTGATCCAAGGCATTTCCTGGCCTAATAAAATGGCTAACATCAGCAATATGAACACCAACCTTAAAAATGTAAAAATAAAAGGATATTCATATGGATAATTAGTAGAGCAGACATTAAATGAAAAAAAATTTAGGAACACATACCTATTAATTTTTCAGCCATAACCTTACATGACCAATTCACATATTCTATATTCAATTAAAAGAAAATAAACTCAAGGAAAGATGACCTTTGGGAAAGACTGTTATGACAACAGAATGTCATTACTGTGTGAGTACCTCCAAATTCCCGTTTTTGAGCTCTCTACAATGCAAAGCATCGTCTATATCAGTACATCCTGGTGGGTCCACACTACAAACACAAAGATGCCTCAGGTCTTCTCGGTTTTTCATGTCCTAAAAGGTGCCATATTATAAAGAACAGAATTAGTTCAACAGTACAACTGTAACGCAGCTCTGGCAAAATTAGTATCTGAATGGGCATAACAGCTGTAATTTCTTTTTTTTTTTTTTTTTGAGACAGAGTCTCACTTTGTAGTTCAGGCTGGCCCTGAGCTCACTATGTAGCCCAGGCAAGCCTTGAACTCAGCAATCCTCCTGTCTCTGCCTCCCAAGTGCTGGGATTACAGGCGTGAGCCACCACGCCCAGCACTGTGGGATGTGGTACTGATTGCTGGTGGGCATGAGTCACCACACCAATCACAGTATATGAAGACTGAACTCAGGACCTTGTGCTTGTGAGGCAGGTGCTGGAACAAACCACTGATCTAAATCTCCAGCCCACAGCTGTAATTTCTTGATGACAGCCCCATGTGATCTGTAACCAGTGGTTTTTGAAAATTCTGACATTTCTAGTGTCTGCCACCTAGAAAGGTTTACCTTTTGGTAAATAAGCAAGTGATTGATGTAACACTTAGCAGTGCTGATCTAGCTAAATGTGGGAGAGAACAGACCATGGTTTCTATATACTATAAGCCAAGTACAGGAATTAAAAATAGCCAGGACGGAAGGAATAAATATGATACAGAAAGAAAATAAAAGAGCATGTATAAGGGGGGAGGAGGGGGGAGTGGGTAGGGATATGGGTAAAAATGAGAATTAACTTGTGGCATATACTGGTACAAATTTCCCAATGTTATATGTGATTTTGAGATGTATATAAATTGTACCAATAAAGAATTCAATTAAAAAAAAAATAGCCAGGACATAGTAATTTGTAGTCACTGCTAATTGTTTCCAACTTACATTTTCAGTGATGCTCCAGGGCATCTTTGGCAAAAAGCTAAGAACAGCCTGTGAAAAGGGCTGATGAGGAACATCATGTTCAAGCAACAAAACTTCTGTTTCAGTCTCTTTTTCTCCAACATCCCCCAAATTTTTTACAAAGTGACCCTGAAATGAAAACTTTTATTAGAAAGACATATAACTACTTTACATTATTGTATTAAATTTTTAGCATTTTACATATCACCTTAAATTTTTAAATGTCCCTTAAACTTCTTTAAAATGATACATGGGTAACTTCAAAGCTGAAAATGACAAGATTTTTCAATTAATTTACCATACAAACTTTGTGAGAGCCCTGTCCTAGTATATCACTTCTATTTATTTTCGATTAACTTCAAAAACAATAGTTTCAAAATCTATTGACTAGAATCCATTTAGGTTGGTAACCTGAATAAAAGAAACCACAAGATTTACATTAGAACCTCATAAAATTAATTTTGAATTTTGGTATTCTATTTGGTAACTGTATGAAATATCCCTGTTTCTGTACAGATCCTAATTAATAGTAGATTCTGTCTTCATTAAAAGCAACATTATCCACAAACAGTTAATTAAATATTCTAAGATAAAAATCACTACTTTAATAAGCTTACATTTGGATATCTGGAATTTCTAGGCCAACCATCAATTGCAACAATAATTCTCCGTCCTTCTAACACAGAAGCCTGTCTGGTTTCTATCCGAATCCGGGGAATTCTTTTATCAGCAGGTGTAAAGAGATGTCTTCTTGACTACAGAAAATTAGGGCAAAAGTAAGTTTATTCTGGTATTGAGATCAGCCCTAGGGTGTTACATATGCAAAACAAGTATGCAGGAAAAAAAGATTTTCATATAAACAAAATATGAGAAGTACAAAAGGAGTACTATAATTTCTATTAAACACAATATTTTATTAATAGGAACATGTTCTTTACTCACCTCCTTAATATCAGACTTGGAAAGCATTCCACAATATGGCCTCCAATTCCTTTTTATTATTCCTACAACTCTACCTGTAGGCTTTGACATTTTTTCATTTACAGCAGTCTTAAGCTGAAATGTAAAAATAAAAAGCTTCAATTGTTTTTCTTCTAAATATACTGACATTTTTCTTCAAAATTAGAATATGTAGCCGGGCGTGGTGGCTCACGCCTGTAATCCCAGCACTCGGGAGGCAGAGACAGGAGGATTGCTGAGTTCGAGGCTTGCCTAGGCTACATAGTGAGCTCAGAGCCAGCCTGAACTACAAAGTGAGACCCTGTCTCAAAAAAAAAACAAAAAATTAGAATATGTACATGGGCACATATATACTCAATAGTAAATTATGACATAAAGCTACAGAATCATTGAACTTCAAAATTCTAGGCAAGAACATGTCAAAACAACTATGAAAACTGTTTCATGATAAAACATTACAAAAATTGACAATCAAAAAAAACCCCAAACAAAAAAAAAACCAGGGCCAGGAATTTAGCTCAGTGGTTCCAGTTTCTGTCTAGCAAACACAGGTCCCCAATTCAATTTCTGATAACCACATACCATAGTGCTGGGCATGGTGGCTCACACCTGTAATCTCAGCACTCAGAAGGCACAGGCAAGAGGACTGCTGTGAGTTCAAGGCTAGGCTGGCCTACATAGTGAGTTTGGGGTCAGTCTCTACAAAGTAAGACCTTGTCTCAAAAAAATAAAAAATAAATAAAAATAAAAACCTAAATAATTATGTCAGAAGTCATTCTCAGTTTTAAAGAAGGATTCACTGACTGAAACACATGGAACACTATGAATTAGTAGACTAGGGCTTTATTCTAGTTTATACCAATTAACTAAGCTATTTGGCTATGATAACTAGTTTACTTTGGGACCTTCATTCATTTAAAAAGACATGTACTTTTTAGACAAGGAATGTTCCTATCTAAAACAAAGAATGTCTTCTATTTGCAAGAGATTTTGTCTATGTTATACCTTCCTGAACACACCCAATCCCATGTGAAAGAGACCTTAGTGGCTACCATAAGACTCCATAAAACTGGGAAAGGAGAACTATAAATGTTGTGTGCATTTCAACTACACTATGTTTATAATTCAAAACAGTAAAATAAGTAGTCATTTCAAGTGCACTTAGTTCATAACGAGTAATTGAAAGCATTCTCTTTATAACACAGTAAAACAGATGGAGTACTTAAAACATGCCAAATACAAAAACACAGAAACATTATACAGAGGAAATTTTAACATTAAAGCATTTCAGGAAATTTTGATTTACTTACTTAAACCTCACTAATTCAGATCACATACCTTATATTGTAGATTTCCAGTTATAGGCTGGAATTAATAGTGTTTGAATTTAAACCAGTTCGAGTAAATTATGACTTTAAGTGAAAACTAGTTATATACTTAAAAAAAACACAAAAAATCAACTACATTTATGACATATAATAAAACCTAAAGGCTATAATTTCATTCAAAAATCTGAAAACAATGAAACTTAGTTTAGTCAGTTTCTCCAAAGTGGAAACATGAAGTTCAGGAGTACAAAGTTGCAAACAAAAAGGTGGTTTCATACCAGGCGCTCTCTCTCCTCCTCCTCCTCCACATCATCCTCGTTCTGACCCTCATCCTGTAACACCACAGAAGACAATGCGACCCACTGACTCTTGGGGAGAAGTTCCACGGCCACGACATCTTCATGAACAGCCCGGTTTAGATGTTTAAGGCCTTGTACAATTATCTGTTTCAAACAACAGAGAAAGATGCCCAACTACATTAATGGCAGGAATGAGAAACTACTTAGTAGAAGTTTATATGTGTTTTAGGTACCTTCATGTAATCTTAATTCTCTGTTTTTCTTTCTTTTTAACGTATTTTTCTTTCTTTTAAGAAATTTTCAACACTGACTGTGATCATGATGTGTATATAAAATGAATAAAGATTCAAACTCTTATTATCTATATATCAAATAGAAAAAGCAGAGATCAAAAAAATGGGTTACTGTGGCTATACTATAACTTACAATGGTACCAAGAATTTTGTGAAGTTTAACTTTCGAAGTCTTAGGGTCCTGACTGGTAAAATGAAAAAACAAGAACTGCTTTTAGAAGCTGGGCTGAAGATTAAATGAAACACTTCACGACACAAAGCACCAGTAACTGGCAGAGTGAACACTGGAATGTTATACAAATAGTATTTGCCATAACTGGTCATAATGTACAAAATAAAAGCAAACCATTTTTTTTGTTGTTTTTGTTTTTTCTTTTGAGACAGGGTCTCACTTTGTAGTAGTTCGGGCTGGCCCTGAGCCCACTACGTAGCCCAAACAAGCCTGAAACCCAGCAATCCTCCTGTCTCTGCCTCCCAAGTGCTGGGATTACAGGTGTGAGCTACCACATCCAGCACTGTGGTATGTAGTACTAATTGCTGGTGGGTATGAGTCACCATGCCCAGGATTGTTGTATGTGGTTACCAGGAATTTAACCAGGGACCTTGTGCTTGCTAGGCAGGTGCTGGAGCCACTGAGCTAAATCTCTGGCCCTAGATTTTTATTTTAAAAGGAGGCTATGGCTGGATGTAGTGGTGCATGCCTGTAACCCCAGCACTCAGAAGGCTGAGGCAGGAGTGCCACCAGTTCCAGGCCAGCCTGGGCTACACAGTGAGTTTAAGACCTAAACCACACAGTAAGACGCTGTCTCAAAAGAATGAGCTAAAATGAGGCCAAGGATTAAGTTCAAGTGTTAATGCACCTACCTTAGAAACACAAGCACCTAATTCAATTGCCAGTACCAAAAAGAAAAAGAAAAAGAAAAAGAAAAAGAAAAAGAAAAAGAGAAAGAAAAAGAGAAAGAAAAAGAGAAAGAGAAAGAGGAGAGGGGAGGGGGAGGGGGGAGGGGAAGAGAAAAGAGAGCAGGCTAATAGAAAGCTCTTTTCTTCAATAATCAAATTCCTAAAAAGTGATTAATTCTATTAGTATATATGACTTCAACGTGATAAATTAGGAGTGTAAAGCAAGCAAATTCTCACAGAATATTTTACTTATTAAAGAATATAACAAAAAGCATTTTAGTGTATAAAATTTGCACACTTACTGGATAAAGATGTGGTTTTTCTATAAAATGGAGTATTACTCAGCCTTAAAGAATGGTAAGTTTGAGTCATTTATACTCAAATGGACGTACCTTCAAGGACATACTCATAAGTGAAATAAATAGGTCACAGATCTGTAAATATTGCATCTTTTCTCTGGTATGAGAAACTGAAGATGTAAAAGAGTTCTAGAGTGTATGATGGATATTGTGAAATACAAAATATTCAAAGGGAAATGGGGTGGAGGGGTGAGTAATGAGAGATAAGAAAAAAATGTGATGGTAATAAAAAAAGGAATCACTTCTCGGCCTTTTGGCAAGATCAAGTGTGGTAATAAAAAAAGGGAAACAAAGCTTATGTATTTAGGGAGTGGAGAGTTTTTTGGGAGGTAGGGTAATGGAAAAACTGAGAATTAAATCGTGTCATATATTGGTACAAATTTTCAATAATGACTGTGATCATGATGTGTATATACAATGTACCAATAAAGATTCAAAAAATAAATTTGCATACTTGCCTCTTTATTTTCTTCAGAGTCTCCATGAATCCATACCATAGCTTCTAAGTAATTTTCCCTGCTAGCTCTAAATGTTCCTTGAAGGTACACACCAGATTTTATACCTTGTTGTAGCTTACTTAAGGGAAGATGCTCTGAAAATATTATTTTCCCACTTTCTATTTCATTCTATGAAATAAGCAAAGCAAAAGATGCAGGTAATAAGTCTTCTGTTCATTCAATATAGAACTGTCATTACTATCAGGTAATTTTTTAAAATCCACATTATAGTATATAGGACCCTGACCTGAGAGAAATAGCACAGTGCTTCTTCTAAACCACCGCTATCAAAAGCAATTTTTGTTGAAGGAGCCAATATTTCTTTTTCTTTTTTTTTTTTGAGACAGGGTCTCACTTTGTAGTTCAGGCTGGCCCTGAGCTCACTATGTAGCCTAGGCAAGCCTCGAATTCAGCAATCCTCTTGCCTCTGCCTCCAAGTACTAGGATTACAGGCGTGAGCCACCATGCCAGGCTGAAGGAGCCAATATTCTTTTTGTGATATCAATACAATGGTCATCAGATACTATTTTTTCTTGACCAATCAATAGGTGCCCAGTACCAACTGAGAAACTGAGTTTTAAAATTTAAACATCTACATGCAACTAGTGACTACGTATTACACAGGGCAATCTTAAACCTGTATAGTATTCAAAAAATCAAGTCCAACTTCTATCTTCTTACTTCATTTTAGTTTTGTAAAATAGCTAGAAGCAAGCAATAGGAAAAATGTCATAAAGACTGGATGCATATATAATGTCCTATTATATAACACCATATCTATGATAATGGCTATGTAAATTTACTATGTAAATTTACAGTAATATAGTAAGTTACTACAGTAATTGATATAGTAAATTTACATTAACTATAGCTATGTGCCAGGCACTGAGATAGAAACTTCATAATGTTATCATTATCTCATTCAATCCTCATAATAATGCTATGAAGTCATTACTGATAAATACACTTTATGCAAAATAAAGAAGGTTCAGAGGTTGATATTCCTTTATCAATGCCCCTGTCACTGGCCTTTGCAGTAACTTCTTCACTCACCTTGCTGCCTCTAATCTTGCTGTAGGTAACAAGGCAGTCTTTCATACCGGCAGTAGTGTTCTTACAAATCAATACTCCAAAGCTCCCTCTCCATAGGGGCTTAATCTCTCTAATTCTGCCATACAAAGGAGGGAGGTCAGAATCCTGTCTGCTGACTTCTCTTCATGGCAGACTTTTAGGGGAGATCTCTCTAAGACATTTGAAGAATGACTGATCTACTGAATACATTCTAGGTCCTCCTCATCTGGTGCTGCTCCTCCTATCTCTTCTGATCCCCTTCTTTCTACCTTTGAATTCACCACTTTATATCTTCAAACTCACCACTTTGCACTGCTTGCCACTTTAATGTTCAAATACCTACCACTTATTTACATGTCAGCAATGAGTTTCATGCATTTTGTCATCAAAAATGTCCCAATCTTTATTTTAGAATGTGAATTCACTTAAGAATACATGTTTAACAAGCCTCTTACAGTCACTCCTGTTCATAACCTAATTCCTACTCCAATTCCAGTTCATTCACATTCCACTTTTTAAATATGGCAGCTGTAAGCCTCATACCTCAGGGCTATTCTTTTTTTTTTTTTTTTTTTTTTTGAGACAGGGTCTTGCTTTGTAGTTCAGGCTGGCTCTGAGCTCACTATGTAGTCCAGGCAAACCTCAAACTCAGCAATCCTCCTGTCTCTGCCTCCTGAGTGCTGGGATTACAGGCGTGAGCCACCACCTCCGGCACTGTGGTATGTGGTATTGATTGTTGGTGGGCGTGAGTCTCCACGCCGAGCATTGTATGTGGTTACCGGGGATCAAATTCAGGACCTTGCGCTTGCGAGGCAGGCGCCGGAACCACTGAGCTAACCCTCCGGCCCACCTCAGGGCTATTCTTGTATTTTCACTTTTCAAAACAGAACAAACTGACACATACCCCTTCTTCAGACAAACAAGCAAGACGATCTATGAGCTCAGGGTTAGCAGTTAGGCTCTTTATATACTCTTCACCTGAAAAAGAAGTTAATGCTGTTCTTAATAAATTCAAGCATCTTGCCTGATCATAATTATTATACGAACTTGCAAAAATACAGGAAATGCTTCTACATTTAGGCTTACATGTGAATGCTGGTATTCCTTCTTCTATAGCTTTCTCTTTGTTTTTGCGATCATTGGTTATAAAGATAACTTGCAGCTGATTTTCTGCTGACATTTTCTTCAGATGTTCATTATACCATTTTGCTGCTACTCGAATGGCTCTATCGTTTCTGTCATTAGCATTTTCTCCTTGCTCTTGTTCTACATAGGTTTCTCTACATGTAAGGGAGAAAATAAGAAATCAACAGAAACATGTAAAAACTTTTCCTACAATCAACCATTAAACTGAAACGTTAGTATGTCCCTATTTTAATTGGGCAAACTTATGTCAGAGAAATAAACAGGATGTTTTTAGGTAAGTTTTCAGAACAACAAATTGCTTAGAAAAGAAAATTTCATTTCACAAAAAGAAAAATTCCAGATCAGAACTTATACTTCATGCTGGGACATTAAACAGCTTGTTGAAACAAACTAGTAAACTGTGTAGATGTAATAACACTCCATTTGAATTGTGGATTAACACAAATTCCTAAAAATAAATTACATTTGATAAAGATTCAATAAAAGGCAGACTAACTAGAGACTGAAAGAGTAGATAATAGTTAAGATTGCATGTTTCTTCTAAGACTATCCACTCTGACACATCACAGCATTTATTTCTTCTTGTTCTTCAATGCCAGATTTAAGCACAGTAATAAAATTCAGCACAATAGCCTCTGGTGTTTAAATAGTTTCAATTTTTAACTTACTTAATTCATTTTAAGAATTATTTGAATTATTTTTATTCTTCCTCATTAAATGCATCTGCCAATGGTTTACCAGTGGAAGACTTAGGCATAAATCTGCATTTAGTTTTAACATGACTTGAGTAAATAAATCTTACACAAGATTTGTCCTAAGAGTCTTCCCATCAATCCCAGTGCAAAGACTTATTTACAGCACTTGAACCAACAAAACTGCTAAGCCAGTTAGGGATCTTATGAACACACTCCATCAAAACTTGGTCATTTGGCCCTGAAAAGCACATAATCTTCCCATCACCAGTACCAAGAAGGTATAAGGCATAAAAATCTGCAAGTGCCTTCTTGGTGTTCTTTTTAAGAGCAATATTTAATTTGGGGGTATAAGAAATTTGAGAAATCTTTTTTTAAAAGAATGTGCATAATCTGATGGGATTTCACTACCACAGCCTAATATCTAATCCAGTTGCTCTCAATCAGGGCTTGAATTTGCCCCCCCCCACTAGGGGGCATCACACGGCAATGGCACTTGGTGGTGGTAGTAGAGGGGAAGATTGGTATTGTCATGCAGTGGGTTGGAACCAGGGATGCAGGTCAACATCCTACAATAGTCCACAACACCTTGGCCACAAGCAAGTATTACCCAGTCCATATGCCAACAATGTCAAGGTTAAACTGATTAAACAGTGAATGTCATAGATTCCAACCATAGATTATGTAACATCACAAATAGGCAATAGCATTTTTTTTTTTTTTTGAGACAGGGTCTTGCTTTGTAGTTCAGGCTGGCTCTGAGCTCACTATGTAGCCCAGGCAAGCCTCGAACTCAGCAATCCTCCTGTCTCTGCCTCCAGAGTGCTGGGATTACAGGCGTGAGCCACCACACCCGGCACTATGGTATGTGGTATTGATTGCTGGTGGGCGTGAGTCACCACGCCCAGCATTGTATGTGGTCACCAGGGATCGAACTCAGGACCTTGCACTTGTGAGGCAGGCGCCGGAACCGCTGAGCTAACCCTCCGGCCTGGCAATATCATATTTTTAAAACCACACATCGAGTTCAAAGGTCTTCAATCTGAAACATCACAAAGAACCCAAATTATTAACCTAATTTTCAGTGTGATTCAGTTGCAAGGTATCAGTTTAAAAATTTTAAAGCTCATTAAGAATAAATCTGCTTTGCACTTTTAAATACTTCCTTCACAAACTATTATTCTTTATTTGATTATTCTAGCTTAGTTGTACTGTATTCATAATACAGTATCCCAAGAAGCTAGGTTTATCTTTCCAGGAGTCTACTGTTGATCACATGCTAAAATTAAATCAAAATGAATATACTGTGGAAATAAAAGTGCTAGTACTATAGTCTAAGAGTCAGTGGATCTTGGTTCTAGGCTTCCCCAATGCCTGGGTGACCTTACTGACATCCACTGAGCCCTACGTCCAAGACAGACCTGTAAGAGTCAAAGGGCATAAATACCATAGACTACTCCTAGGAATCTTCTGTCACATTCAGCTACTTGTGACCTTTTTTATTTTTTTCTTTTTTTTTTGAGACAGGGTCTTGCTTTGTAGTTCAGGCCCTCAGTGGCCCTGAGCTCACTATGTAGCCCAGGCAGGCCTCGAATTCACCAATCCTCCTCCTGCCTCTGCCTCCCGAGTGCTAGGATTACAGGCATGAGCCACCACGCCTGGCACTGTGGTATGTGGTTATTGGAGATCGAACCAGGGACCTTGCATTTGCTAGGCAGGCGCTGGAACCACTGAGCTAAATCTCCAGCCCTAGCTAGTCATGATTTTGTGTTACTTAATATACTTCTCCTCTTACCTATGGTGCTCATTAGTGAATGTATAGAAATGCTTTTCTTGGTTACTGGTCACATCACGAATTCTTTTATACACCGGGGCACTTCGATTTCTCACTTCTTGGAGAACTGTTTGTAGCACAATTACATTCCTGATGGCAGGGTCCTCGAGAACATCAATCTTTAAAAAGAAAAAGTTACTTTTGTCTACTTTCATTTAGAAACTGTTTCTGTCAAACATAAAACTCTGTCAGCTTAAAAACACTGCCCATATATTAGATCATGGGATTATTTTGCTCTACAAAAAGTGACAAGTCACTTAACCCTTCAGGTCTATCTGAGGAGAGAACAATAGACACGAAAACTTAGTAGTATTAAGGCTATCAATAAAGAAATAGTGGCCCACATAGTTTTTGCTCGTAGGCACTTACAAGCCGCCTGGGGGTCGCAAGCTGGAAGCCTCAGAAGCCCAGGTCCCGGCTTCCAGGCACTTATAATCTAAGGTAGAAGAGACACCAGGAGTTAGAAAATTAACGTGTCTAAAATCTAAAAACTCCAAAAACTGAGGTGGGGAGAAAGCAGACACACAAAAAAAGAGCAAAGGCCTTAAGAGTACGCATGGGTCTCGATGGGGCGTGTCGCTCCTAAATTTGTGACAGTCACACACCCACTTCCCCGGGCCTCAATTTCCCTATCTGCCCCATGTCCGCCAGCCCACGCACCTGGTGCAGCAACACGTTGGTGTCAGGCAGCAGGTAGTGCGGCCGCGGCCAGAGGCTGCTCGCCGGATCCTGCGGCTGGGGCTCCAGTGCTGGTCCCCCGTGCGCCCCGCCACACTCTCCGCACCCCGGAGCCCCGCAGCCGATGTCATCCCGCAGGTAGTGCTCCCGCACGATCTTCAGCACGCTCCCGGTCCGGGTCTTTTTTAAGAACGTCTTGGACTTGAGCATCTTGCCTCGCGGTCAGCTACGAACTCCTACCCGCCACAGCGCACTTCCGGAACCAGTAAGTTCCTCCTGGAGTTCCGCTCCTTCCCGGCCCAGACTATCAGTGAGCACTCCGGGAAGGAAACATCGCGGGGCCTGAAACTAGTCTCCGCCGGCAGCGAGGATTGGGCCGGAGCGAAGTGTCCGTGACGTCACTTCTGCCCGGGCCTGGGCGGGGCCTGCGTCTGGACTCCAGCTCCCAGCCTGCACTGTTTTCCGCGCCTTGGAGGATCCCGGCGGCCTGTGTTCAGGCGGCGCGACTGGCCCTTCTTCCATTCTCCTTGGGGCGCCGCACGGTTGTCTTGGTTACGGCTCTTAACGGTTCCGAACCTGTGAGTGAAAGGCGTGCAACTAGAGCGGCTGGCTGCAGACGCCTTCGGTTCTCTGAGTGACTGAGGCGGTGGCGGTTCCAGCGTTGGTTGTGCGTAGTTGAAGCTTTGCAGGTATTTCGCGGTTGGCTCCCTGTCTTTTCTGCGCTGGGCAAGGGATCCCCTTTGTTGCCGCGTCTGGGACTTAGTTCACACCGATTGTGTGGGCAACCCCAACCACTGAGCCTTTGCAATCCAAAAGGGTTGTCTTTTCATTTTTCCTTCTCTTACTCCCTTCCCTTTAAAAAGGAAGCCGACTTTTCCTTTCCACCCATCTCTTGATCTCTGATTATTAGGAAAACACATAGACAGTACCGTAATTTAGCATATCGCATAGCACACGAGGGTTGCTGACATTCTTGAGAAAGGCCGAGACATTCCATTTAGAACAGTCGAGTTTTTCTCTTGTCTTTTTCCTGCCATCTAGCTAGTTTATCAAATATTTCTTTATCTCATTGCTTCCCCTTAAAAACAAAAAACAGAACAAAACAAACTTCAGTGATGCCTCATTAAGCCGTCCAGTTTTTTATTTAAGTATGTGTATGGGTGTGGAGGGTCGGGGAAGTAATTATTCTGATTCAGAAGATTTGCTGCAGCTGTTTCCCGCTATTATCTTACCATTTCTCCACCACTATGCCAACCTCACTACAACTTAATTTTTTTCTTTTTACAGTACTTGTTTAAACCCTTCAAGATATTAAGTCCTACTTCTGTGTAACCTTCATCTAACTCAGAAGTAATTTCGCAAGTTTGTGTGCTTTTTAGGTGCATTCTCTGGTACTGATGGGCTTTGTCCTTTCTGTCTTATGTGTCTTCCAACTAAGATTTCTGCCTCAAGAACTTCTTTGTAAAATTCATTGAAGAGCCCCAAGTTCAGGGGGCTGAGGATGTGACTCAATGTTCAGTACATTTGCATAGAGTGCTCCAGGCCCTGGGTTCCATTCCCAGGACCCTAAAATAGTAAGGGGTGAGGCCATGGTAGGATTGAATGAATCTGTGTTTGACTTGAACAGTAATATACTGTAGTAATCTGTCTCAGATTTGAAATTCTCCAAATTGGCACTTAGGAAGTCTTTAGCATATCATTAATACACTCTGCTTTCTATTAGTGTCTTAGTATATTTAAATAATTTTTAATCCACAGGAAATCGAATTGGAAAATTGACTCATAATAATAAAAGATGTCTCGAAAAATTCCTAGAGAATCAAAAAAAGTGAACATCTCTAGTTCTCTGGAATCTGAAGATATTAGTTTAGAAACAACAGTTCCCACAGATGATATTTCCTCATCTGAAGAGCGAGAAGGTAAAGTCAAAATCACCAGGCAACTAATTGAACGAAAAGAACTGCTTCACAATATTCAGTTACTGAAAATAGAGTTGTCTCAGAAAAATATGATGATCGACAATTTGAAAGTGGATTATCTTACAAAGGTAAGATTGAGTCGAAATTTTGTTATTTACATGCCTGATTTTTTAAACTATAAATAAATAATTTATATTTTCTTTAAGCTGTAGATTAATAAGAACATACTTAATCCAGGACAGCCTTTTAACACTTTGAAAGATAGGGTAAATATGAGAAGGGGTAAATTTTGTAGGCTCAGTTTTTAGCTTTTAGCATTATGTGCAGTGTATATTTTCCTTGGTATAATTTCTAACCAACCTGTTGTCTGCCTCACCAACCCTGATGTGATTAGTTTGGTAAGAAAAATGAAGATCATAAATACATTATTCAACCTGTATTGTCCCTTTCCATAGAGATTTGATTTTTTTTACTTGGCACCTATTTGCTGGTTATAGTCTCTCTCTCTCTCTCTTTTTTTAATAATTACTGTCATATTAAGAGTCATAAATTCACGTACCACAGTTTTCTGATTGGACATGTTTGGCATCCAATTAAGAAGGTTGTCCTGAGCCAGGGATTTAGCTCAGTGGAAAAGTGCAAGGTCCCAAGTTCAATTCCTGGTAACCACATACCACAGTGCCAGGAGTGGTGGCTCACACCTATAATCCCAGCACTGGTAACCATATACCACAGTGCTGGGTGTGGTGGCTCATGCCTGTAATCCCAGCACCCAGGAGCCAGAGGCAGGAGAATTGCTATGAGTTCAAGGCTGGCCTGGGTTACATAATGAGTTCAGGGCCAGGCTGAACTACAAAATGAGACCTTGTCTCAAAAGAAAAAAAAAAGAAGAGCCAGAGATTTAGCTCAGTGGTTCCAGCACCTGCCTAGCAAGCACAAGATCCCTGTTTTGATCCCCAGTAACCACATACAATAATACCGGGTGTGGTGACTCACACCCACCAGCAATCAATACTGTATACCACAGAATGTCAGTTGTGGCTCACATCTGTAATTCCAGCACTTGAGAGGCAGAGGCAGGAGGATTGCTGAGTTCCGGGCTTGCCTGAACTACATGGTGAGTTCAGGGCCAGCCGAAACTCGAAAGCAAGACCCTGTCTCCAAAACAAAAGGAAGGAAGGAAGGAAAGGGAAAGAAAATTTAATGAAAAAATAGGCAATTTTAAGTCATCCTGTATTTCAGTAATTGGTCTGGTCAGTGGTTGAGTGCTGTTTTAACTATTCCTTTCTGAGACAAACTTCCTGACCCCCAAGGTAATAAGGAAAGGCTTATTTGGCTCACAGTTTGTAGAGGGTTCAGTCTGTAGTTGTCTAGCTACAAGGCAGGGGTATAGCAGGAGAAACAGTCCGTAGCAAGCAGGCAGGTGCGAGCACACTAGCCTCTTTCCATCCTTTGTATTTTATACAAGCTATCTCCCCTGGGGCAGGTGTAGAACTCACACCCTTCATCCTAGCCAGCACTATGCCAGCCCAAGTGGTCCAATTTAGTAATCACGCATCCTCAATCCCAGCACCAAACCCTCTGGATCTGGCCACCTCTGAAAAACACACCCATGGCCACATGAGGCCCTGAGGAGACATCTAGACTCAAGCCATAGCAAGTGCTATCTTAATACATCCAAACTTATTTTCTTGTATTTTCCACTTGTGATATACTTGATTATCAATAGCTTTTATCAGTGATTTTCTTCTTTTGTTCATTAAAGTCTTTGGTTTTTTGGGGTTTTTTTAGTTAGAAAATATGCCAATCTAATTTGTCATGTCAGTGTGGCAGGAGTACTAATGTTTGACATGTGGCTTTATTATAGTTTGTTACTTTATTATTCATTTGATCATGTTATGCGTCTAATCGAGTTGATTTGATTCCTGTTGTCTATAGGATCAAACAGGTCCAAGACAACTTAAAAAACACTGATGCCTGGGCCGGAGGGTTAGCTCAGTGGTTCCGGCGCCGGCTTTGCAAGCGCAAGGACCTAAGTTCGATCCCTGGTAACCACATATAATGCTGGGCGTGGAGACTCAGGCCCACCAACAATCAACACCGCATACCACAATGCCAGGCGTGGTGGCTCACGCCTGTAATCCCAGCACTCGGGAGGCAGAGACAGGAGGATTGCTGAGTTCGCGGTGGCTTGCCTGGGCACCATAGTGAGCTCAGGGCCAGCCTGAACTACATAGTGAGACCCTGTCTCAAAAAAAACAAAAAAAACACTGATGCCTGAATCAGTGAGAATGAGATCTGGGAGAATCTAGAAATCGCTAGCAGCTCAGGCTAAAGTTCCTGATAGTAGAAAAGTGTTAGCTTCATGCTTTCATCCCTGTCCACTGCTGTCCAAATCCTTTTATTGCTCTGCTTCTTTATTCCTTGCCCATCATTCATCTTGCCTATCAACTTTCAAATGCCAGAAATTCATTTTGTTTATCTCTGGCTGGAGACCTGTGGGTGCCTTATTATTTAGCAGATGAAAGAAAGCCTCCCCAGCTCATTTGTCACTGAGGAATTTAATTTAGAAGTTACTTGAAGTTGTAAAAGCTGTAATCTTGAAAATATGTGGGGC
The DNA here is from genome assembly GCA_004025085.1 of Thryonomys swinderianus. Taxonomy (NCBI): domain Eukaryota; kingdom Metazoa; phylum Chordata; class Mammalia; order Rodentia; family Thryonomyidae; genus Thryonomys; species Thryonomys swinderianus. The sequence goes on along the minus strand of PVIC010014264.1, from coordinate 14,866 downwards.
TTTTTTTCCCCTAAAAGTAGCATATTCTTGATTTGTAAAATAGTAATTTTGCTGGATGTGGCCACATTTTGCTAGGACAGTATGACAGCACAACATTCCTTTTTAAGGAAGTCTTCCTTTCAAGTGATGGACTTGATCAAAAATTAATGCATCTTTAGGGCCGGAGGGTTAGCTCAGCGGTTCCGGCGCCTGCCTCGCAAGCGCAAGGCCCTGAGTTCGATCCCTGGTAACCACATACAATGCTGGGCGTGGAGACTCACGCCCACCAGCCATCAATGCCACATACCACAGTGCAGGGTAGCTCACGTCTGTAATCCCAGCACTCTGGAGACGGAGATGGGAGGACTGCTGAGTTCAAGGCTTGCCTGGACTACATAGTGAGCTCAGAGCCAGCCTGAACTACAAAGCAAGACCCTGTCTCCAAAAGAAAAAAAAAAAAATTTAATGCATCTTTAAGGTCATGTGACAGTCACTTAATGGTTTTTGTTTTTTCAGTTTTTCACTTTAAAATAGGAGTCAGCAAGCTTTCTCTATAAAGTAGCAGGGAATATTATCTGCTCTGTGGGTCACAGCTGGTCTAGCATGTATTACTGTTGGTTCTTGTTTTTTGAGTTTTTATTAGTGTTTTCTTTTTTTATACACCTAAACATATAAAATCCATTCTTAATTCAGGCTGCACAGAAATAAGAAATGGACTGGACTGGGTCAAGCCCATCACCACTGTTTGTTAGCTGTTACTTACATTTATGTAGTCAGAAATGTCATTGGCAGATTTGGGGTAGCTGGATTCGCATGCCCTCATTTTTGTATTCAAAGTTTCACAGAAGTCATTGAGGCATTAAGGCAGAAGCAGGAGATAGTACCTTATTCCCTAATTTACTAATGTACCAGAGCCATCTGTTGAGAAGTAGAAAGCTGGGAGAAAACTGATCTAGGAGATAAAACTTAAGGTCTATTTTAAAAATACTAAATTTTAGGTTCCTAAATGGACTGTCAGTCGAGTTTAGGAAGGAATCCATGACTGTCTATGTAAACACACTTCCCCTATAGACAGTACGTAAAATTGGGAGATTTGTTGAGATTATCTAGGGAAAGCAAAGGGCCATAAAGCAAGTCAAGAGGCTGTCCAGCATTTAGAAATGGGGAGAACAGAATCCAGCAAAGGAGATTGAGGAGCTTAAGAGTGTCCATTATAATTGGAGGGAAAACCAAAGAAGGAACATCTTGGAAGTCAGAAGAGAATGAAATTGTCAGCTTTGTCAAATCATGCTGTCAAGAAAAATGTGTAGAAATAACCACCAGACCAGGCGCAAGGACTTTGATAACATTTCACTGGACTAGAATAGGATGGAGAGTATCGCTGTTGCACGTGGAGGGGAGCAGTGTGGTAGGGCGGCAGAGGGAGCGGTGTGATGGAGGCAATGCGAATTGGTATTGGAGATGGGACATGTTTGCTTCCCGATGGGAATGAAGAAGGGGAACCCCATGCCAGAGAGATTTGCTTGACTGTGAATGGGCTGCTAAGTTTATTTTAAAAGGCAAATAATAATTACCTGGGTAGAAAGGGAAAGGGAAAATAATTTCCTAAATAGATTAAAATCAAAGGGCATAGACGTTTAAGAGAAAATACAGCATATTTAAGGAATAGCAAGCATTTTTTCGGGCTGGAACAGAGTTTCCATTTAAGCACATGATAAAGAAAGTGGTTAGCAAGGGCCAGATGAAGAAGGACGAGTGTGTCGGAGCTTTTTATGAAGACAGTGAAGATACTGAGCAGGATTGAAAACCAGGTAAGTAAATTTTTGATAGCATAGTTTTGAAGATGAGAAAAAGAAAATAGATACGGAGGTTGACAAAATTGTAGGTAGGGAGGGGCCGGAGGGTTAGCTCAGTGGTTCCGGCACCTGCCTCGCAAGCGCAAGGTCCTGAGTTCGATCCCTGGTGACCACATACAATGTTAGGCGTGGAGACTCACGCCTGTAATCCCAGCACTCGGGAGGCAGAGAAAGGAGGATTGCTGAGTTCAAAGCTTGCCTGGGCTACATAGTGAGCTCAGAGCCAGCCTGAACTACAAAGCAAGACCCTGTCTCAAAAAAAAATAAAATTGTAGCTAGGGAAACCAACAAGGACACTGATACAATAGTTCAGGGGTACATATTAAAATGATGTTCAGTTTTGGAGACTACAGAAATTCACTAAATACCAGATTTGGTAAGGTCAATTATTTAATTTTGGTTGGTTATAACATTCCTCATATATTCAATCAGAGATGTGTAGCAGTCAGATAAATAGCCCTGGGGGCTGGGGTTATAGCTCAGTGGTAGGATACTGGCACAGTATGTGTGAAGCCATGAATTTGCTCTCTTATACCAGAAAAGAATCAATGGTCAATCTGGAATAAAAATACCAGCTCTGGCCTGGTATTACCCAGGTGAGACACAAACTTGAAGTCCCAGTTGTCAGTAAGCATCTCAGTTTGGATTAGGAGAAAACAGTGTTAGTGATAGCTTGACAAAAAAAAAAATTTATAAGGCATCAGTTTCAAACGACAGTATAAGCAAACTTTGCAATTTGTGCACACAACCATTACCAGAAAAAGAAAACAAAACCTATCCATTTCTGTTCTGTTTCTTCTAAGTGTTTTTTTACTTGTTTGTTTTTTGTGGAGCTGGGGATTGAATCCAGGATTTCACACATGCTAGGCAATTGTTCTGCCACTGAGCTACTCTGCCTGGTCCTATTTTTATTTTTAAGCTGTTGGTTATTCTTTACCATAAATTTGAAAATGTATATTTTGCCTTATTCTCTTTATTAAGATTGAAGAATTAGAGGAAAAACTTAATGATGCACTTCACCAGAAGCAGCTACTAACTTTGAGATTAGACAACCAACTGACTTTTCAACAGAAAGATGCCAGGTAAGAAAAGTTAAAAAAAAGAAAAAAAAAAGTGCCGGGCGTGGTGGCTCATGCCTGTAATCCCAGCACTCGGGAGGCAGAGACAGGAGGATTGCTGAGTTCGAGTCTTGCCTGGGCTACATAGTGAGCTCAGAGCCAGCCTGAACTACAAAGCGAGATCCTATCTCAAAAAAAAAAAAAAAGAAAGAAAGAAACAGCATTAAGCAATTAAAAATATTATCTATTTATGCATGTTATTATAAACTAAAATAGAGAAATTTTATCAGTGCTGGTAATAATTATCATGTCTAGACCACCAAAAAAATAGATTATTTGAAATAGTACATGAAATTTAAAAAGTTAAAATTCAGCTTTCCTCCAGTAGGCAAGGGTCAATGTAAGTGAGCCAGGGAGGAAGCAATCTAAACTGACCATCACCTAACTTGCTGCCTAGATTGTTAATCTTTCTTCATTTACTCATGAAACATCCTGACTGATTGTCATGGCCCACTGGACTTTCCTGGCTTGAAGTACTTTGTGTTATACCTACATATTTCTCCAGCTTAGCTTATCAGGCACCCATCTTCCACTTTTAAATATGCCAGTGCCAGTTATATCTAATATACTTATGTAATTTAATTAAAAATTAATAAAATATGAATACTAAAAAGATGCACTGTTTCTCTTAAAAGTATAAATAAATTCATTGGAAATACTCCATAAAATTTAGTGACACAGAATAATCAAATGAAATATAAATAACATAGATTTAAAACTTTAGGGCCAAAAATCAAACTAATAAGGTCTCTTATCTTTGCAAAGAAATTGAGCTTGGAAATCATAAACAAAACATAGGAAAATAAAGTGTGCCTCTGTATTAAAAACAAATCTGCACCTCTTACAAAAAATACAGCAAATCAATGTTTATTTCTATGTTTTAATTAGAAGTAAATGTGTGAAGTAGGCTTCTTTCTTTTTTAAGATTTCACTTAACAAATTTTCTAAAACATTACCAGACCAGTTGTTAGCTAGCACATTAAATGGACCTCAAATTTTGATATGTACGCAGAAGATTTGTTCAAAAATTACTACATTCAGCCCTTAGATTCTGATTTTGAGTAGGTCCTGAGAATTTGCATTTCTGCCCAGGTGACACAGGTGCTATTGATAAAACACTCTGTTAGACATATTGAATGATGCTGAGAGGGCTGCTAGTCGATTACTGCAGTGTTGCTATTGATGGCAAATGGTGGTACAGAGTGGTTGGACCATGACTATATCCATGAGGGTAGAGTGAAAGGATGCCCTGACAGATTAGATATGAGGTTTAAAAGAAAAAAAGAGTTAAGGATTGTACCAATGTTATAAAAAATAGAGTTGTTTTAAACTAAGATGGAGGAAATCAGAGTGAGGGTTTGTGAGTAGAGAGTAGGAGTTCAATTTGGGACATGTTAAGTTAGAGCTGTCTAGTTAGAAATCTATATGGACATATATTAAAAGTATGGTCCCAATGTACAAATCTGACAGTTATTAGGAGATAGCCAGTATTTAAGTCATGAAACTGGGTGGATTCTTGAAGGCAGTAAGTATAGGAAGAGGAAAGAACCAAGTACTCCATCATTAAGAGAAGAATGAAAAGATACTATAGCAAAAAAGGAAAAAATGAAGGAACTGTATTTTCTCAGAGACAAGATTAGAAAAAGGTTATCAAGGAAGGAAAGATTGGACTCAGTGGTGGAGTTCTTGCTTAGTATGCACAGGCCTTGGATTCGATCCCCAATGCCACCCCACGTACAAGGAGTAAGAGATTCAATGTGGTAAGTGGTGCTAGGTCACAGGTGTAAAAAAAAGAACTAAAACTCAGTCATTAACAATCTGGATGCCATTGGTGGCACTGAGTTCCAAGTAGAAATGGTGAATACCTGATTGATGGAGATCTAGAGGAAAGAAATTAGTGACAGGGCATAGATGGCTTTTGCATTTTCTCCCGTAGGGAAGCAAACCAAGGGGAAAGTGAAGTAGTGTCAACAGTTGTGTTTTCATTTGGTTTTAAAATAGGAGAAATAACATGTTTGTTGACTGAAATAGTATAGTAGGAGGGAGGAAAAATCAGATTCTTCTTGCTTAAAACCTTTGGATAGACAAGCAACAGTGCTGAGAGTGATGAATATGTGCAGATTAACCTCAGTAATTGAATGCATACTCTGTGGTGGTTACATGTTGCTTAAAAGAGATTCACTAAAATACTGGGATAAAAGAGAAATTAAAATAACTTTAACAAGTGAGATCCAGAGCAGATGGATGAGACTTTAGAACTTAAGCAGTGGAAATGTATACTTTTGTAATTTGAATTTTTTAATATGCCAACTGATAATTTATGTGAGCCACGTATTTACTAATTACTATAGAATTATTAATTCATGTTTAATTGGTTAAGTAAACAAGCATTTAGTTGGATCCAAGGATAAGCCAAGAATGCTGAACTTTGTATTTCCTAACTTTATTAAAGATTGAAAGCTTTCTATAAATTATTTCCTCATGTAGAAAATATCAAGAACTAATGAAACAAGAAATGGAAACCATTTTATTGAGACAGAAACAACTAGAAGAGACAAATCATCAGCTAAGGGAGAAAGCTGGAGATGTTCGTCGAAACTTGCGTGACTTTGAGTTGACAGAAGAGCAATATGTGAAACTAAAAGCTTTTCCAGAAGATCAGCTTTCTATTCCTGAATATGTATCTGTGAGTCTCTTGTATCACTTAAAAACTACATATTTTTGAACTATACATATTTGCTTGATCTCAGTATTCCTTTCTATTCTAAACTTACTTGTTGTGCAGTTTCTCCCATAGGGAAGGAGACCAAAGGGAAGTGTAGTAGGGTCAAGAGTTGTTTCATTTGATTTAAAATAGGAGAAATAACATGCTTGTCTGTTGGCAGAAGTAATATAATAGGAAGAAGGAAAAATCAGATTGTTCTTTCTTGCTTAAAAGTTGGTGTAGGCAAGTAACAGTGTGTGCTATGTACACTTTGAGAAAATGTGCAGATTTTTTTTTTTTTTTGAGACAGGGTCTTGCTTTTTAGTTCAGGCTGGCCCTGAGCTCACTATGTAGCCCAGGCAAGCCTCGAACTCACAGGAATTCTCCTGCCTCTGCCTCCTGAGTGCTAGGATTACAGGCATGAGCCACCTCACCAGGCAGATTTTTTTTGTTTTAGTTTTTTGAGATAGTGTCTCTGTAGTTCAGGCTGGCCTTGAACTCACTGTGTAGCCCAGGGATGCCTCGAACTAAGTAATCTTCCTGCCTCTGCCTTCCTTCAGTGCTCGGATTACAGGTGTGAGTCACCACGCCCAGCAGATTTCTTTCATTTATACAGTATAGGCCATATGTATCATATTTACCATGTTAGAAATTAAGACTAGGGGATTTTCTTTGAGACTGGGTCTCACTGTACTCCAGGCTGGCTTCAAACTCACAGTGATCCTCCTGCCCCAGCCTCCCAAGTGCTGAGATTACAGGCATGTACCAGCACACTGAGCCAAGACTAAAGAATTTTTATAGACAGAAAAATACGGAAGCAGGCACAGTGGCACATGCTTATACCCCAGCTACTTTGAAGGCTAAAGCAGGAAAACTACTTAATTCTAGGAATTTGTGGCTGGTCTGGGGAATTTAGCAGGACCCTGTTTTAAAAAATAAATAATACAGCCGGGGTGGTGGCTCACACCTGTAATCCCAGCAGTTGGGAGGCAGATGCAGGAGGATTGCTGAGTTTGAGGCTTGCCTGGGCTACATAGTCAGCTCAGAGCCAGCCTGAACTACATACAAAGTGAGACCCTTTCTCAAAAATAAATCAATAAAAAATGCATACATACATATTCCATTGGCCTTAAATGCTAGGATTTTATATGTTAAGGAGTTTTATATACCTTCACATTAAATAGACTGATCATTCTCACCTAACTTGGTGGTAGCTTTTTAGTTTTATAAGACCTTGTCAGTTGGAACACTTGACCGAGTTAGGTAGCAACTTCCCCAAGGAAATTATGAATGGGAAGTAAACTCTGAACTGAACAGAAGTCCTGACAGCAAAGTCACCAACCTTTATTCTGAGTATCGCTCACACTGTAGGGCAGTGGGAAGCAGAGCTCTGCCAAGAGTTTAAGATAAGAGCAAAGGCAGGGCTGAGGAGAGTTCCAGGGAGAGCAGGGTGTGTACATAGCGTGTACATGGCTCTGGCTTCCATCCTCAGCATCTTGGGGGAAGTAGATTTTCTTGTGTGTCTTATATTCAGCCATAGGAGATTACACAAGCTGTGAACCAAACAAATTCTTGTCTGCATAGAGCTTACCTTCTAGCAGAACAACACAGACCGCAATTTAATTATGAAGCATGTGGAATGTGTGTCGTTAGGGAGAAAAGAGCAGGAGTGAAGATGAGGGAGCACAGCCAAGTTAGGGTGCTACTTTAAATAGGGCAAGGCAGTCAGCGCATATTGACCAGCCAGGTGATAGATACTTGATTTATGGCTCTAAGAAAGACAAGGCCTGAACCGTGGATTTATACGTGGGAAGAACTGTTCTCATGGAGGAGGAAGTGATAACCAGGTTCTTGAACACTTGACGTGTCCAGGGCATTTATGAGCGGACAGTGTGGAAGGAGCAATACTTAGGAGATACAGAGCATGTGGTAATAGGGTGGCAACAGAAGGCTGAGGCAGTGAGGCGTTAAAGACCCTCTAGTTCTTGTTAACTTCATTGAACATTAAGATTTAAAGTATTAATGGTTAAGTTCAAGTAACGACTGTCTTGCTTAGTTAATTGTACTTATTTGCTTTTATTAATGACAACTGTATTTGAGCCATTGCTAATATTTATCCAAGACTACTAGAGAATGACTAGAACTACAGATAGTACTGCATCCTTTGCATCCTTACAGTACTGTGTTTATTCTCACACAATGAGAATAAGTATAAATACCTATGATTGTTTAATTTCTAAGTTAGACACCATAAGAAATTGATGATGGGGCCGGAGGGTTAGCTCAGTGGTTCCGGCGCCTGCCTCGCAAGCGCAAGGACCTGAGTTCGATCCCCGGTTACCACATATAATGCTGGGCGTGGAGACACGCCCACCAACAATCAACACCGCATACCACAATGCCGGACATGGTGGCTCACGCCTGTAATCCCAGCACTCGGGAGGCAGAGACAGGAGGATTGCTGAGTTCGCGGCGGCTTGCATGGGCACCATAGTGAGCTCAGGGCTAGCCTGAACTACAAAGTGAGACCCTGTCTCAAAAAAAAGCAAAAAAAAAAAAAAAAAGAAATTGATGATGACTAGTAATAAAATCAAATATTACAACTTTTTTTGTAGTTCAGGAAATTGAGACCAGGGCTTCAGATATGTTAGATAAGCACTGTTATGACTAGGCTACATCCCCAGCCCTTTATAAAACTTTTTAAAATTTTGAGATGGAGTCTTAGTAAGTTGCTCAGGCTGATCTTGAAATTTTGATCCTCCTGCCTCAGCCTTCTGAGTATCTAGAATTATAGGCTTGTACCACCACCCCCAGCTAACAATATACTTTTATTAAAAAATATTTACACTGGGGATTTAGCTCAAGTGGTACTGTGCCAACCTTGGTTGCACAAGGGCCTGAGTTCAATCCCTAGTACCCCCCAAAAAAATTTTTAAACATATGAACTGTTTATTTCTTGGACTGTCTATGTATTATTTTTGGGCTGTGGTTGACAATGGCTAAGTGAAACTGTGGAAAATGAAGCATGAAAGAGGCAGACTTCTGTACTGTAAATTAACAAATTTTAATTATAATTTGCCTTCAAGATTGCTTATTAATTTCTTTTTTCTTTTCCAAGATTCGGTTCTATGAACTAGTGAATCCATTAAGAAAGGAAATCTGTGAACTACAGGTGAAAAAGAATGACCTATCGGAAGAATTAAGTACAAATAAAGGCCAACTGAAGCAACTGACAGAGGTTTGTAAGGTTTTGATCATTGGCAAGAAACAGATCTAACTTTTTCTGTAAGGAATTCCTCAGTATTTACAGTGAGGAATATAAAAGTGAGTGACAGAGAAATGGGACTAGAGAATGCTTGCTGCTGTGATCTTCATGAGTAGTGAGAAGTTTAAACCAGAAGTAGTCATCTTAAAACTGGATAAGTGCATGCTACTGACCTGTAATCCATAATTTAGCATTTTCACTCTCAAGCTGCTCTTGAAATCCTAAGATGGACCATTGTCCTAGTTACTTTCCTCATTAGTAAGATAAAATACCCAACACCCAAAGTTAACAGAGAAAAGGTTCATTGTACCTCACAGTTCGTAGAGGTTTCAGATCTTAGTTGACTGGTTCAAGGCAGGTGGCATGGCAGAGAGGCATCACAGAGGAAAAGCAGTTCATGGCAGGCAGAAAGGAGAAATTAGAGAAGTACCGGCAGCAGCCTGCCTTTCCCTTTTATCTCCTCTCGGCCACCCCCCCTTAGATGGTACCACCCACGTGCAGGGTGGGTCTTCCCATTGTCCACAACCAGAACCATGCTTAGCCAATCAGTGGACTAACTTAACCACCTTGATCCCAGCATCACACACCGAGAAGCAGCCACCTCTGAAAGGCCCACCTTTGAGCACATGAGGCTTTGTGGAACATCTAGACACAAGCCGTAACAACCATATCTGAAAATTGCTGCTACATTTGCACATCAGAATTAATTTAATTCAGGTCTCTATTTTTAATGTTACTCTGTCAGATATTTACACATGAAACAAGAAATGTAGGCCAGGTTGTGCAAGGGATTTTTTTCAGGTGCCTAAGTAAAAGAATACTTGTGACTCTATTAACATGACTACATTCTGATTTGACTAGGACTGACTTTTTTCCTTACATGTATTAATAGTTCACTTACTTTTAAAAAATCCCAATCTAGTTGATAAATTATATAGTCCTCATACTTACAAGTCTTATGTTTATAGGAGGGTAGTCGAATGATTAGCTTGATTATGGCTCTGACCATGTATTACAGGATACTATCGTGTTACAGTTGCTAAGAATGAAATAGTAGTAGGTGACTCTAGTGTGCAAGCGTTAGAAAAGGATATTTTCTTCGAGGATTCCATCGTTCTTAAAGGAAAGCACTTCAGGTTAAAGTTTACAAATTGATCTACTCCAATTCCTGCCTTGTCTGCTATAAAAAGGAGCTGTTGTCCATTTATCAGTCGTCCTGCTTCCTCAGGTACAGTGCACCTAATCCAGGCTTCTGTTGGTTTGTTTTGCTTTTTCTGCTGCTAATGCACCAGGTTTTGCCTGTAAGCTGTTGTGTGTCATTAGAAAGATAGCTGCTTAGACTTTAAAATATTTTGTCAGTTGTTAAAATAAGAAAGGAAAAAGTCAAAAGACCTTACTTTGGCTATTAATTGTGCAACTTGGACAGATCATTTCAATGCTGCTGGTTCTATGAAATGCCAAGGGTGAGGCAGGGAGAGGCAGGCTGGATTTTGGAGTTGGTTCTGAGCACCACATGCTGCCTCAGCATCCTCCAAGGACTTACTGTGGAAGAGGAGAGCAGGAGGAGCTGCCTGTCCTTGTTTCTATCAAACTCTGTTTTTTTAAATATTTTCTGTTTGGGGCTTTACAAGTGATTTCTCTTGAATACCTGATTCCTCAGGCCAGAAAAAGAACAGTTTGCAACTCTAGAGTTATCGTGAACATATATTGTTACTGCATAGTACAGCAAGCATCTCAGCTTTTCACACTGAAGAGTCAGTAACAGCTTTATATCTCAGAATTGAGTTTGTTTCATCCTCTATAATACTTTCAGTGTTATTGATAAGTGAGGTAAGAAACAAATGATATGGTCTGAATTATGAGGTTCTTAGATATTCTGATATACTGCTAACTCTTGAACATAGAAATGTTTGGAAATTTGTATTCATCAGGGCTCGCTGGAGAAACAAAATAGTGGCAAGTGATTCATTTTACTGTACAAGAGTTAAAAGAGACTAGCCATTTTCTTCAAGAATTTCATGCATCTTAAAGGAATATATGTCAGAGGAGATTAATTATTTGAGAGGAAACTGATAACTGCAATGAGAAAAAAGTAGATGAGGATAAGGTGAATGGAGCCTTGTGTTGGAAACAGGGAAGAAAAAGCATACTCAGAATTATAGAGGAGTTTAGGAACTTGCAAAGTTGAGACCAGGGAGACAACAAACTTCCCAAGGAAGAGTTTCCAGGCAGAGGGAAAAACCAGTGCAGAACCTAGAGCATGACTTGCTGTTTGTAGAACAGTGAAAGGGCCAGTATGACGCTGCTGGTTGAAAGGGATAGGAGGACAGTTGGAAATAAGACCAGAGTTCTGTTGGCATCTTGGAAGGACTTGATTTTCGCATCGAGTGAAATGGAACATAGCAGCACTTCTAAAGGAGGTTTGACATGACCTGGCATACATTGAAGGGCTCTGTCTGGCCCAAAGTGGATCATTAACAAATGTTTGAGGATTAAATTCCTTCCAGTGGGTATTAAAGGACTCTAATGGCCTAGAGAGTGGTTTTCAAAGAAAATTGTTCTTGCTGAGGGGAGGTTGTAGAGCTGTAAGGATGGGCACCAAGTGCCAGGAGGCTGTTTTGTATAAGCAAGAGGCAGTAATGCTTCATACCAATGTGGCAGCAGTGGAAGTGGCAGGAACTGGTTGGATTCTGAACGTATTTTAGGAATAGAACCAATGGGATTCCTTTATAAATTAGATGAAAAGAGTAAAAAAAGGCCAGGCATGGTAGTTCACACCTGTAATCGTAGCACTTGGAGGCAGAGGCACAGGCAGGAGGATTGCTGTGAGTTCAAAGCTTGCCTGGGGTATACAGTGAGCTCAGGGCCAGCCTGAACTACAAAGCGAGACCCTGTCTCAAATGAAAAAAAAAAAAGTAAATAAGTTAATTTTGAGGATTTTGACTGGGATAGTTGGATAGATGCATGGGTGAGACATCAGTCAAGCAGAAGATTTTAATTCAAAAGGCAGTTGAAGTTTTTGACACGGTGACAGGTCTGTTAGGTACACAATTGTAGATAGATGGATGTACAGGTTTAAGTTTAGAAGATGTACACCAGGGAGTCATCAGCACAGAAATGATCCTTAATGCCAGGCTGAAGTCAGCAGAGAGCAGCAAGTGTAGAGAAGATGACAGTGCCTGGACTGCAGGGCACTTCGGTATTGGCATGTAGGAGACGGGGAAATTGGCAGTAAAGTGGGAAAATCAGGAAATTTCATGTCTTGGACGCCAAGGAAAAAAGTTTGTCTAGGAAGCGAGAGCTGTTTCAGATGTCACTGGGAGATCCACTCAGACAAAAGCCGAGAATTTGTGTTTAACGAGTGTGTTTTTAACCTCATCTGGACAGACTGGTGGAGAAGTAGAATGCAAAGCTTGGTGCCAGTGTGTGAGAAGGAAGGGGAGCAATGGAGCAGAAAACTGTAAACAGCTCTCCCTGAGTAATTTTGCCGCATAGGACATCAGAGACAAGAAAAGTGGGGTTAAAGGAGCATCTTATTTTTTAAGATAAGTTAAAGCACTACTAATCTACATAAGTCACATTGTGAACCTTAGAACTGTCCACACTGTCAACATCTCAGTTATTTTCATGGTAGAGAACTGTTACAAACAAGTGAGTATGTATTTATACGTTTTTATTCCTTTTGGGTAAATTCTTACAGCATGAAAATTTTCATTTGACTGTATAGTTTTTATTATAGGCTTTCAAAAAATTTTTGAGCAATTTTTTTTCCTTTGTACCTTTGAGAATAGTTAAAATAACTGCTTTAAGTCTTTCCTACTAACCTGGCTTTATGGCACATGCCTATAATCCCAGTGAAACAGGAGGATCGGTGGAAATTTGAGTGAGTTTGTAGGATATCTGGGCTATGCAGTGAGTTCAGGGGCAGCCTGGACTACATAGTGAGATGTGTGTGTGTGTGTGTCTCTCTTTCTCTGTCACACACACACACACACACACACACACACACACACACACACACTGCACTTTTCCTGCTAATTCTAACATCTCTCACCTTGTGTTGGTCACTGTTTTTTTAAATTAATTTTTATCTTTATTGGTACATGTATATACACATCGTGATCACACTCAATAATGGGAATTTGTACCAGTATATGACACAGTTTAATTCTCATTTTTCCCATTCCCCTACCCACCCTACAACCCCATAACCCCTAAATATATGTTTTGTTTCCCTTTTATTATTACCACCACATTTTTTCCTTTACCCCTCATTACTCACTCCTCCACATTTCCCTTTGAATATTTACTATTTCACAGTATCCATCATATATTCTAGAACTCATTAACATCTTCACTTTCTCATAGCAGAGAACAGATTACAATATTTATACAGCTGTGTTGGTCACTGTTTTTTAAGAATGTCTCACGTTTCTGTATCTTCAGATACCAAGTAATTTTAAACTTTTTATTTGAATCAAAGAGTAAATTTTAGAAGATAATTTTATCACTTGTATAGATCTAGCATTTTATATTTCTCTGAACAGTGCTGATGTTTTTAGAAAATTAAGGTAATTGTACTTAGACTGTATACAGTGTCTCTTGACAGTAGAGCAAATTTTAGTTCATCTTTTTGGGCCCTCGTACCTGTCTGTGTGGAGCCTGTCCCATACATATGTCTTCTAGAGGGCAGTGGAGATTGATGCAGAATCATCCGAATCTAGTCTCCTCTCTAGTGCCTTCGCAATGCCTTCCTCACCTTAGGATGCCCCAAACTGTCTCTGCTTCTCCTAGCTAGAAAAACTGCGGTTTTGCCATTGCACACTATCCAAAGTCCAGTGTGACTCAGAACACGTCTGTCCTCTGACTAAAAGCAACTAAAAACAAAAAGACCAGGAAATTCTCCCAAGTGGTATTTTCTTTTACTTTAGATGAACTCTGTCCAGCCAACTGCCCGATCTTTATCCTTTTCCAGGGCCTTCAGGTAGTTCATATTTACCCAGAATCAATAGTTGATTCTGCAGCGGGATCGGTTCGGTTGGAGTTTACATGGCCACTACATGATGCATATGCAGCCGGAGAAAGAAAATCCAGTCTGTGTAGAATATTTGATGCTGTGATCCCCCTGGTTTCCCTGAAAAGCACTTGACCTTTGGCAGCTATTTTTTAGCATGTGGAGCTTTCATTTACATGCATGGTAGCATGTCATAAAATATGAAGGAAAATAATAGAAGCTAAATTTAAAACTTTACCAGACCTTGGGGCTGCAGATTTAGCTCAGTGGTTCCAGCGCCTGCCTCGCAAGCACAAGGTCCTGAGTTCCCCAGTAACCACATACAATGCTGGGCATGGTGATTCATGCCCATCCGCAATCAATACCACATACCACAGTGCTGGGCGTGGTGGCTCACGCCTGTAATCCCAGCACTCAGGAGGCAGAGACAGGCGGATTGCTGAGTTTGAGACTTGCCTGGACTATATAGTGAGCTCAGGGCCAGTCTAAACTACAAAGCAACACCCTGTCAAAAAAAGAAAAACTTTACCAGACCTTGAACAAAATGTGCAGTTTTTAGACACTGATGTAACTTTGGTCTTTGTATCTTTTATCAGCTAATGATAGCTTCCTGGTAAACCTATACAGTTCAGAGAGTAGAAACTATAATCTGGTAGTTGTGGAGCTGAGTTTACAACCTAAGGATACATAAGTACTATTAGGATTTGTCAAATCAACACCAACAGCTAAGAAAAACACAGTTGAAGTTTATAAAATCACAGTATGGGTTTTGATTTGAAAGAGGATACTTTTAGGACACACACAAGAAGCTACCACTGTGTTTTGTAGAGCAAATGGTAAGTGGTAAATAAGAGAGAAGACAGCATTCAACAAAGATAGATATAGCATTTCAAAAATGACAACATCATGGCCGGGCGTGGTGGCTCACGG
>PVIC010014263.1:0-37252 GCA_004025085.1 Thryonomys swinderianus | reverse complement strand
GGCTGCTTCCTTTTCTTGTTGGTGAACTTCTAAGTACGGTTACCGTGCACTGGACTCTACGTCCAGGAACCGCTCTACAGGACGGGCCCTTGTGGACAACGGCCTTCACGGCGGTTGTAGTTTTAAACCTTAGTGCTTTGGCATCTTTACTTATGAAGAGTTTCATCCTCCTGTTCTTTGTATCTCCCGTGGGAATGTTTGAGAGATTGGCCAAATACTATATCGCTTTCTAAAATTACACTGAGGACCTCAGAAGAGAAAGAATAGCACATCTGATACTCGTAGGAAAGGATTTGCTGCCTGAGCACAGGAAGTGGTTGTTCGGCCAGGGCTGTGGTTGAAGAGGAAGGATAATGAGCCAACTCTTTGCGTAAAACACATTTCCATGCAACCATGGCACATCACTAAATACCTTTCCTTTCAGCTAATAAGGCAAAGCAGAGAAAGCAGCATCAGTTGTCTCCAGCAGAAAACACTGAGAGAAGGAATACCCAGTTACAGAAAAAGAAGGTCTACCAACATCAGAAAGTACTGAAGAGTAGTCTTCATAAGAAATATATATATATATATAATCAAGAGAAATTAAAAATTATTTTTACTGAACAAAATTATAAATTACAGAAATTGTAAATTTATATCAAGATGTAATCTATACATGTAAACCAAATTTTGTTCAAACTTCTCATGAAACTTTAAAAATTAATACTGTAGAAGTCTAGGATAAAGATATTACATGGTGGTAATTTTTCCCATGTTGTTAATTGTTGAAAGGGCTCTGTTCTTTCATATGCGGTAAAGATTAACAGAATTTTTTTGCAAAAAAATTACTTTTTCCAATCTCTGTTAAAATAGTAATTAAAATTGCTTCACTTTTTTGTTTTGTGTATTTTAAACTTTTTACTCTTTACATTGTGTGTTTTCTTAAGTTGTTTTTTTGTTTTTGTTTCTTTGTCCTTGATATTATTTCAGACTGAAGAGTGCTAAAATATATATATATTTTATATTTATTTTTTATATATTTATTTATTATTTATTTATTATTTTTATTTATAAATATAAATATATTTATATATTTATATATATATATAAAAATATATATAAATATTTATATATTTAAAAAAAAAAATATATATATATATATATATATATATGGGAGCCGGAGGGTTAGCTCAGTGGTTCCGGCACCTGCCTCGCAAGCGCAAGGACCTGAGTTCGATCCCCGGTAACCACATATAATGCTGGGCGTGGAGACACGCCCACCAACAATCAACACTGCATACCACAATGCCGGGTGTGGTGGCTCACGCCTGTCATCCCAACACTCGGGAGGCAGAGACGGGAGGATTGCTGAGTTCGTGGCGGCTTACCTGGGCACCATAGTGAGCTCAGGGCCAGCCTGAACGACAAAATTAGACCCTGTCTCAAAAAGCAAAAAAAAAAAATAGCCCTGGATGGTAAGAACTTAGGGCCAATACTTCATACTCTTGCCTTCACTGAGGAGGGCCCTGAAAGTCATAAGGTAAAATTAATTTCTCTGGATCCATTCACTTTCACCTGAGAAAAACTTCAGTTGACTTGAGGGGATTGATACCAAGCAGCCTACGTGGTGCTGGTTAAGACAGGAGATTGGGTTTAACTGTTCTTTACATAATCTTTCAAATGATCTCTTTAAATGTCTTCAAGTTAAAAAAAAGTTTCAATAAATACCATTTCAAGTTTATAGTGATTTTTGCCATGTGTGTGTGTGTGTGTGGGTGGGTGAGTCCCAGAGATTGAACTCAGGACCTTGTGCTTGCAAGGCAGGTACCAGAACCACTGAGCTAAATCCCCAGCCCTCAAATATGTAGGGATTTTTAAAACCACCCAAGAATTTATATTCAGTGATAAAGAAAATTGTCTATCAGCAATTAAGTGTAGAAAGATATTAGAACACTAGAATTCTGATTCTGTAAAGTATTTTATATTTATGTCCATATCTCTATTTGCATTTGTAAAACCAGGAGTGACTTTCTTGACACTCGTGGAACCTGAGTTAGCTGACAGAAACACTACCGCCTCCCTCTCCTCTCGGTAGCTTTGATGCGCCAGGTCTCGATAAATCTCAGTTCAGGAAAATCTGTGTAAGAAAGGCCTGCGCGCACACAGAGCCCTGTGCGAAGGTCCAATCATCAGCCCGACTGTCTGCGTCTGCTCCCTGGCCGTCTTCCTCTTTCAGGCCTTCACGGGGCTCCTGCGACCAGAGCCACAAGTTTCTGTTCTTAGTTAAATACTCACATCACTTTTTAAGTTTTTTACATATTTTCCATCAGCTTTACTTCTCATTTCCCACTATAGTGTTATATTTTATTCATTTGTCTAATAGACCTAATTTAATAATGACATCAGGCTTTGCAGATAAAAATGACAAAAAATATGAATACTCCCACAAAAATGAGCCTTTCATTTTGAACATATGGTCCTTATAGTATTCAGGGGAGCAGAGGTGTAACAATTCCTTGAAATCCTTTTTACACTGTCTTCACTAAAGAAAAAAAATTCCAGAAATCAAGTTCCAGTTTGTGGTTAAAGCACAGGAACTTTGGGTTTGGAGCATCAGAGTGAGTTCTGACTGGTTGGCTACATTCAGCTGAGAGCTGTTTATTTGGCTCTTGATGAAGCTGACAGTTTTGTTGGCCTCAGAATGTCTGGGCCTCAAGATTTGTAGGCTAAGTGAACAGTAGCATTTGACAGTCCACAACGATCATGATGGCGCCAAAGTATAACCCCATTTCATAGCATGAGGCTGAGTGACCCCGAACCTGGCCGGGTGGAGCAATCAGTGTCAGAGAGGAGAGAGAAGGACGAGGAGCCCTTTCCTGTCCACTGAAAAGGGCTGCGGAGTCCCTGAAGGTGCACAGGCCCTAGAAGTGGCAGCTTTGGCTGGAGTTCTAGGGCCCCCAGAGGACGAGGGACATACAGTTCTCTGCTGTCACTTCACTCTCATCCCCGCCATGCTACAGTTTTCTGACTGGCAAAATGGAAAAGAGCCACAATTATACTAGGTCTACTTCATGTCATCACTGTAAAAATTAAGGTACTTAATAAAGGTAAAGCGCTTAGAAAAGTACTAGCGTGTAACAAGTACCCCATAAATATTAGACATTATTATCATTTTTATTTCAAATATATGACTTTTACTCCTTAAGAAGTTGGATCTAAGACTGCAAACTATCAAGCCAGGGCAAGAGCTTGTTGAACAATCTGTTCTATTTGTATTGAATTAAAAGGGAAAACTGCTACAACTACCTCTTGAATATGAAAGAACAGATTTCAGTTGGTTTGGTGTCATTTTTTGAGGCAAAGTCTCACTCTGAAGTCCAGCCCAGGACTGAACTCACTCTGTGGCTCCGCTGGCCTTGAACTGGTGATCATGAATTAGCCTCTTCAGGGCTGGGATTACAAGCATTCGTCCCAGTACCAAGCTGAGAGAATCAGTTCTGACATGCAGATCACACAGCAATCAACAAGGAAATATGAGAATTTAGCATAGAAATCACCCTTGACCACTGTATGTGAGAACTTATCTTTGACTAGAAAATGGTCTAGCAATTGCAACTACCTATCACACAGATATAACTGAGGTCTAAAACTTTTTCAATTTGAGGCACTTCTCAGAGGGTAGAAGTGTGTGGAGTTGGACTTCTTCATCGACTAATTGGTTAACATGTGGCCTAGTTTTCTAACTTAGGATATAACAATATCTACTAATTTAAAGTGTATTCAATCCCACTTGCAGAGAAACGATGGCAGAATATAAGACAGTGTATGTTTACTTGGTATGTGTAATAAATCATATATTCCAGTGGTCCTCCGACATTTTGATTTCAAGATACACTCTTAAAAATCACTGATGCAGGGGCCGGAGATTTAGCTCAGTGGTTCCGGCACCTGCCTCGCAAGCGCAAGGCCCTGAGTTTGATCCTGGTAACCACATACAGTGCTGGGCGTGGTGATTCATGCCCACCAGCCATCAGTACCACATACCACAGTGCCGGGCATGGTGGCTCACGCCTGTCATCCCAGCACTCGGGAGGCAGAGGCAGGAGCATTGCTGAGTTCGAGGCTTGTCTGGGTTACATAGTGAGCTCAGGGCCAGCCTGAACTACAAAGCAAGACCGTGTCTCAAAAAGCAAAAAAAAAAAAAAACCAACTTTTAGCTGGATTTTAATGATTTCTGTGAGAAAAAGCAAAGGCTTGGAAACCACGAGAGGGGATCTTCCAGGCAAGTGGGTCAAGTCAAAACTTGGAGAAGCAAAAGGAGAGGTGTGTGCATGAGAAACCCGGGCAGCGGCGGGGACTGCTCAGGGTTCCCTCGTTCAGCCAAGAGCTCCTGGAGGCTGTAACCCGCGAGTCGCACAGGGCGCCGTGTTACTTATGTCCTTACTCGTCCGTCGGGCCGCTCTGCATCTCCCACCCCTCTGGCCTCCACCAGACCTGCACCCGAGAGGGGTCGGTCTGGCCAGAATCCGCCCCGCGCTCTCTCCGGTCCGCTGAGACCCAGGCGGCCCCGGAACAGGGGATCCCCCGGCCGCCAGGGCTCCCGGTACACGCTCTGCACCCGGCAACTGAAGTGTCATCGTCGGGGATTTTTCTGATTGGCCGAAACCCGAGGCCACAGCGTTCGGCTTGGGCGTCCTCAGGCTTCCTGGGCTCAATTCCCACCACTGCTCTGTCACTCAGAGCAGCGGCTGCCGAGGCCCCTGGAGAAGACGATGGTTCACAGCAAAGCCCTCGTCCTGGGGGTCTGGGCCCTGACCACCGTCGCCAGCCTCTGTGGAGGGGACGACATCGCGGGTGAGTGCTGGGCCCGGGAGCCTCGGCCCTGGGGCTGGGCCAGGAACGGGGGGAGGGGCTGAAGACGGGCTGAGCGCAGATGTGCAGGGCCGTGGAGCGCGGAGTGCGTCTCGCTGCTAACAGTGCACGAACGATCACTCTCAGGGCTCTCCCAGCAATTATTACTTATTTATTTTCTTGGAGACAGGGTCTCGCTTTGTAGTTCAGGCTGGCCCTGAACTCACTACGGAGCCCAGGCAAGCCTGGAACTCAGCAATCCTCCTGCCTCTGCCTCCCGAGTGCTGGGATGACAGGCGTGAGCCACCACGCCCGGCTCTCCCAGCAATTTTTGGAGCTTTCCTGTATGTCTGCCGTGGGACAGCTGTGGAAAACAGCTCCGGGAATTATGCTTACTGTACAGACACGCAGAAGGCTGTGCGGGGACAGGCGCCCATGGGAAACGGGTTAAAATGCCTTTCCAACCTCAGTTTGCCTTGGGGTCCTGCTTACTGCTATTCTATACGAGACACCTCACAAATAATCAGAAAAATAGGGGTTTAGGTATTCTTCATAAATACTGAAAACTTAAATGTTAATTCCCCATTTGTTTATATTACAGAAATAGCTGATATTTTTCCTTTAAAAAGTAAATAATATGCTTTTATTTAAAGTTAGTAAGTTTGTCAGGGATAATCTGGTGAATTATTTTTCTCTCAAGTTATCAACCCCAGTCCCCTGTTCCCCAGCGCACCCCTGAAGCTCTGTGGAGGGGAAATGGGCGGAACGGCTATTTGACGCCTCCGCAGCCCACCCCTCCCCCAGCCCTCCTCACTCTCTTCCTCCCTTTACGGTCCAACCCGGACTGCCTGCCGTGGTACAGTCATCAAGCGTAGATTTACCAAAGCGACAGGTGAAAGTCAAGTACTTGAAACAGGAAATGAAAAGCATTAAGCAGTTTTATTAAGCACAGCATTTCTGTTGTCACATTGCTCACCGGCGGAAGCTTCCCCCGCTTCCCCAGGGCGCTTGGCTTGTTCCACCCAACTTTCCTCCTTCAGCGTCAGCCTGGGCGTCCTGAGAGTCTCGGCGCATCCGCTCGATACGCCAGGCCTGTGCGGGAGCCCACGGTGCGGCAGGGCTGCGTGAAAATGTTCTGACTTATTCTAAAATCATAAGGCAAAATGAGGTTTGATGGCCTAACAAGATTTAAACTTGGCCTGTATGGTATTTGTCTTTATGCGTAAAATATTCTTTTTGTGTTTTTATAGAATGAGGGGCCAGAATGCCACAAGGGAAGGGCTCACACGCGGCAGCGCAGTCCTGCTCTCTCTGCACCTAACCACGTCCCTGCGTCTCGGGGGCCTTTTTTTTTCAGATTTGAATCTTTATTGGTACATTTCGTGTACACATCATGATCACACTTGACAGTGAGAATCTTAATTCTCATTTTTCCCCATTCCGTTGACCACCCTGCAACCCTCCCACCCATGGATAAAATTTATATATATATGCTTTCTTTCCTTTTTACCATCACATTTTTCTTTCCCTTCGTTACTTACCCCTACACCTTTCCTTTGAATATTTTCTATTTCATAATATCTATCATACATTCTAGAACTCATTTACATCTCCAGTTTCTCACCAGAGAAAGGAGACAGCATTTAAACATCTGTGACCTATTCATTTCACTTATGAGTATGTCCCCGAGGCACGTCCACTTGAGTATGAATGCCTCGAACTTATCATTCTTTATGACAGAGTTTTTGTCAAAAATAACAACTGTCACTCAGTGCACAGCTGTGAACACTCAGCACCCCAAGTTCAGGGCGCTAACGAAAACACATGCTGTGCCCAGCGGAGCCGCGGACCAGGGATGCGGGAAGCAGAGGGACCTTCGCTAAGGGGACCGTGGGCCGAGCGGGGGCTGGGACTCCGGAAGTGACGCGGGTCCACGGGCTCGGCAGAGCGCTGCTCAGCGGAGCCTCCGCCCGGGACAAATCCAAGATGGATGATTTGCGTTTTCACGTTTGAGAGAGATGTATTTCCAGGACAAGGGGGCTCTGATGGGGGCCTGTTACTCCGGATGGCCCAAGATGTCCACGGTGGGAGGGAGGGCGTGAGACCGAAGAGGACCAGACAGACTTGGAGAGCAGGACGCTGGGCTGCAGGAGCTGGAGGCCACAACTGGCTGTTTGGAAATATGTTGGTAACATTTAATAAAAACCTTGGTAAACAAACAGAAACCTTCAGGGCAAAGCAGAGGTCTGCGGAAACACACGCTCCCCAAGAAGCTGTACTCCAAGGGGAAAAAGCCGAAAGGGCTCTGCCAGGAGCAGAGAACCCGATGAGCGAGTGCTGGGTCCCCGCCGCGCACCCCCTCCCTGGGCGCTGCAGGCGCTGCCCCCGCCCCCCCCTTCAGCTCCGCGAAGGCACGTGCCGGGCCGCACTGAATTTCTACCCCGTGTCCCAGTTCTTCCCGATGCTGCTGACGTTCAATAAATTTAAAAGGAAGGAAAGAGATGAAATGCTAAAACACCCATGGACGTCTTGATGCAAATCTCCTGTTAGTTACATTTGGGTGAAGCCATAGTGCACTGGGTGCCACTCTGTGTGGCACCTTCAGACCCGCATGTGTCTGAGGGAAGCATTTTAATTTACTTTGACTCCAAAAGTGACATTAGAACAAATGCAAAGGTTTAACAACTTCCTTCAAGTGAAAAGAAAAATGAGTGGGGGATGACAGAAATCCAGATGCTAATTAAATTTTTTTATTCCAGAAGAAGTAAATTGCTCTTCTTTATGAATTACTACTGTAACAAAATAACCACCTTAGATGTATTATTTTAATGTAATTCTTCTTCTTATACTCTTTCTTAGACCCTCTAAGTTAGAGGAAGCTTCTAAAATTAAAAGATTCTGTATAGGAACTTTCAGGTGAGAAGGGACTGTCCTGTAGAAAGTCTCCTGTTCTGAACCTGTTCCACGGGAAAGAACATTCGTCCTCACGGAGCACATATCACATCATACTAGGAAACACAACTGTATTGTCAGCAGACAAATGCTAGCACCTGAGGCGGAAGGACCCAATGATAGGAATTTTGTCCAGCAACTGTGCCAAAAATGAAGTCCACTATATTTGAAAATTTGTTTTTTTTCGGACATGTTGCTTAATAATGTTCTTTTTCTCCCCATTTTCCATCTTTCTGTTGCTCGCCTGTATTCATCAGCTGACCACGTAGGTTCCTTTGGCATTGCCATGTACCAGTACCATAGAGATTCCGGCCAGTACACATTTGAGTTGGACGCAGATGAAATGCTCTACGTGGATCGAGAGACGAGGCAGACTGTCTGGAGGCTTCCTTTGTTTACCACATTTACAAGTTTTGACCCACAAGGCGGACTGAGAGAAATAGCTACAGCAAAACACAACTTGGGCATTCTGATTAAACGGTCCAATTCTACTCCAGCTGTCAACAGTATGTATTCACCGTCCTGCTTCCCTTTATTAAATCCCTTCCATCATCCCAGGTTTTACTCCCTTCCTCCCTGGTGATAGGAACCCTTCATTGCTCTCTAAATTCTCCCTTCCCAGGGTGTTCCCCAGATCTTCCTGTGATAATTGCTGAACTTTAATCTTCCCTCATCTTACCAACTGATTTCTTCTGTGCGATGCAGACGGAGACTTATTCCCTTCATGCTCCTTGCGGGTTCCCATAAAGGGCCCCAGTCGTCCTACCTTAATCTGCGTGTCCATAGAGAGACCTGCTACGGGTTGTCTCCACTTTATCCCTAGCCCCAAGCAGAAAGGAAGCAGAACCTCTTTGACTCTCATGTGAGCAAATATTGGTTGAAAGACTTTTCCAGGATACAGAACAGAATGTCAGGAAAGAGCAATTCGAATTAGACCTTCATGTGAGGGTTATTTCCTTCCCGCAGAGGTTCCTGAGGTGACTGTGTTCCCCAAGTCTCCGGTGGTGCTGGGTGAGCCCAACATCCTCATCTGTGCTGTGGACAACATCTTTCCTCCCGTGATCAACATCACCTGGCTGAGCAATGGGCACCCGGTGACAGAAGGTGTGTCTGAGACCAGCTTCCTGTCCAAGCCTGACCACTCCTTCCAGAAGATTGCCTACCTTACCTTCCTTCCCTCTGCGGACGATGTGTACGACTGCAGGGTGGAGCACTGGGGCCTGGACGGGCCGCTCCTGAAACACTGGGGTAGGTACAAGTCTCACTCCTGTTTTGGTACCTTCTTGTTCTCTGTTAATTCCAGAATGCCCAAAACTTGTTTTCCAAACTTAAAGGTGTCTAATGATGATTTGAATGCTCCTCTCTAAGAATAATACCTCAAATATTTGTATAATTAACTTCCAGTACTCTGACCCAGCCCTATCTTGCATGCACGCACAAGCATACTCTTTATTCTGACCCAAACAACTTCAACTTCACAGAACCCGAGATTCCAGCCCCTATGTCAGAGGTGACAGAGACTGTGGTCTGTGCCCTTGGACTGACCGTGGGTCTTGTGGGCATTGTGGTGGGCACTGTCCTCATCATCAAAGGCCTGCGCTCAGGTGGGGCCTCCCGACACCTTGGGCCCTTGTGAGTCATGAGGAAAGGTAAGACTTTGCATTTGCCTGAGTTGAATCCACTATGTGGAGGGGAGGTGGTTAGTGATATGAAGTAAATTACAACAGGGTAAATGTGGAGTGGCACGGGCAGCAAAGGAGCCCTTGGCACCCACTGATCTCATGTCTCTTCTACTGCAGGGATACCCTGTCTCCAGGAGCGGAAAGTAGACATGCTCGATGCCTGGCACTAGTTTCTAGCCTACTTCATCATATTTTTATTTTCTCCAAGTGCCCCACATCTCCCCTCTAGGCCCTAAGGTGCTACGTATCCTCAGGACTCATATACCCTCAAAGTTCACCTCCTGATTTTCTCTTTCTTCTTAATTTCTCAAATGTTACCTCCTATGGAATCCCTGCGCTAACTGACCCACCTACCCAGTCCCTCAGTGACTCTGTCCAATATTTCTGGGAGCAATAAATTCCCCTTTTTGAGGTCTTTGTTGAATTTTTTCCACTCATGTCAAGGCTCACTGGGACCACGGCTAAGAATCAAAACCTGTTTCAGGCTCACACACTCTCATTCCTTGGGTCATGTTTAATGCTCAGTAACATCAAAGCAACCAAATACAGCATGATGACATTTTGATAGCTTAGCCAGGATTACCTTTTCTCCCTTCCTGTTGTTCCCCGCTTTGACCGTTGCAAAATTCTGGTATCAAAAATTGGCTCTCATAACTTTAAATTTGTAGTGAATACATGATGATGGTAGAAACTTTCCTTTCTCTTCTCACATTGAGAAAAGAATTCTCAAAGGAGGAAAGTAAATGAGAGTTAGAAGAACATTAGAATAAGACAATAATATACAGGTATCTGACAAGGAACACGCATTTTTTGTTGTTGTTGTTTTTTTGAGACAGGGTCTCGCGTTGTAGTTCAGGCTGGCCCTGAGCTCACTATGGTGCCCAGGCAAGCCGCCGCGAACTCGGCAATCCTCCTGTCTCTGCCTCCCGAGTGCTGGGATGACAGGCGTGAGCCACCACGTCCAGCATTGTGGTATGCGGTGTTGATTGTTGGTGGGTGTGTCTCCACACCCAGCATTATATGTGGTTACCGGGGATCGAACTCAGGACCTTGCGCTTTCGAGGCAAGTGCTGGAACCACTGAGCTAACCCTCCGGCCCCATGCAGTTCTTATTTAGGGTTAGTGACAAAAGGAAAAGGAGTGGTGCCTTACAAAAAAAACTCAGACATCCTTATTCAAGAGCAGTGTGGACACAGCGTGCTTCACCTCCTAAAGGACCCCTGCTAGATGATCACATTAATGTCCCTGTGCCACCGTGGCAGAGTGGAGACGCCGGAGTGAATATGGTTACAGGACGTCTCTGGGTGGATGATCCTGAGGTGGGTTCACTGACTCCTCCGTGAGCCTGTCTGTGTCCTGGGAGCAGGAAGATACCCCAGTAAGACCATCCCGATGCCCCCACCTCTGCTAGCGAAGGAGACCATGAACTCTAAGAAAGGAGTCCCAGCAGGGACATACGGCTGACATAGTGTAGCAGCAATGTGTGGCTTCTCTGTCCACTGGATTCACTAGTGGCTACGTTTCCCGAGGAAATGGGTCAACAGACGGTGTTCTGCAACTCACTCTTGAGGGTTTATGGCACACGAGTTGGAGGTATTTACCTTTGAGACTGTTTTAGGATCAACTCATGCAACTACTAAGTCCACACAGTAGAGATCTAGGATGCATTATCGAACTGTTATAAAATCTGTATTTCTGTCCATGCCATCTACATCAGTGAGCTCAAAATGAGATTGGAGAACAATATATAAAACATTAACACAGTAACTGCTGCAGAAGAGTTGAGTGTGAAGATACTTAAATTTAAATCCAGGGCTCAGTGCTTTATATCTAGTCTTTAAAACTTTATAATACTAGGTCAGATACCTAACACTTCTAAGCCTTATTTTCCTCATCTACATTATTGGAATTATAATACTTTACTTGCAAAATATATATGGTATATGGACCAGTGTTGGTCATGAAAATTCTATTACAAAACAGAGAAGTTTTTAAGGGAAATAAAATCATGTTGATATTGTAATGACTGGAACATGTCATTGGGCCTTTGTTAAAACATGCAGAATGTAACACACCAAAAGAATTGTAAACTATGGATTTAGAGTGATTATGATGTGTTAATGTGGATTCTTCAATTAAAACAAATACATCATTCTGATGTACAGATTTTTTTTTTCTTTTTGTGTACCAGGGATTGAACGCAGGCCTTTGTGCTTCCAAAGTAGGCACAGTACCACTTGAGCTAAATCCCCAGCCCTGGTGTACAGAGTTTAACCCAGGAGGACCCTTATGCCAGTGTGGAGACAGAAGACATATGGGAAATCTCTGTACATTCTGCTCAGTGTTCCCGAGAATCTAATACTGCAATAAAATAAAGTGTATTAAAGAAAAATAAAAATATCAAATATGTAAAACAGTAAATCACCTTAAAATACACAAATGGTCTGAGAAGGTTCTGTGAAAGGGTTTTAAGCAGAAGTCCTGTCTGAAATTCGGTCTCCACGCACCGGAAAGCAGCGGGTCCAGCGGAGAAGGGGAAGTGGGACCAGGCAGGATCGGAAGCCGAGGGCGCCACCAACTAAGTGCGCGCTGCCCAGAGCCGGGGCTCTCCGCAGGGGGAGCTGCCACCTGTGCGCGGTCACCTCCGGTGGCACCTGGGCCCCGCGGAGACTCGCGCCAGCGGGACCGAGCCGGGACGCGCCAGACCGCGGCGGCTGGAGCAGGAAACCTGTGAGGCCTGCGGGGCTCGACGGGTCTGCACGGGGGCCCACGGGGTCAGAATTCATGGCGTGCGGTTAACAGGATGTGTCTTCGGAGGGAGGAACGTCAGAGAACTGAGGCCGAAAAGTATATCACAGAGAGGAAATTATAATCTCAGAACTGAGAAGCGTCCTGCCTCTCAATCTTTAAGGAAAAGACAGAGGGTAAAGGAGAACAAGCGGAGGAGGCCATGGAGGAGGAGGAGGTGGAGGAAGAGGAGGAGGTGGAGGAGATGGAGGAGAAGGTGGAAGAGGTGGAGGAGGGGAGAGTTGGGGCTCGGCAGTAGCAGCAGTTGGCTTTGCAGGAGAAAGTAGGAGGGGGTGGCTTTGAGTCACAGCCTGGGAGCGGCCCTGAAATCCCGGGCGCCCCGCTCCTTCCTGTGATCCTGCGGCCCGGCGGCCGCTTGCCCCGCCCTGCTCTGCGGTGCTCCGGCTGGTGCTCCCTGCGGCTGGTGCAGACGTTTCCACACCAGGAGGTCGTTCTGGAAGGTCCCGTTCCCGTTCCTGGGAAGACGGGTGGACCCGTGCTGGCCGGCTGCATCCGGTGGGCAAGATGGTCTCGGAGAGTCCCGCATCACCCGTAAGAGTTTTCCCTAAATTTGCTAAAATTTTGATAAACAGTCTAGAAACACACAGTAGAGACATAGACACAGAACGAGTAAGATGTGAGGTGATGAGAGAGATGTAGAGAGGCAGGCGAGACACGGGGCAGAGGCCAGCAAGGCAGTGACCCGGGAAAGAGGAAGGAGAGCGGGGGCGGGAGGAAACACGCTCCGCGCTAGGCCCTTGGAACATGAGGAAGACATGTTTACTGCGTGTCTGTCCTTTGGAACCACAAGCAGTACCTTTCTTGCCGACCATATAGTGGCTCAAAAATAAAAACTAGCCTTGGTCGCCCTGACCCGCGTGGACGTACCCGGGACCGCAGGTCCCTCCCGCCCCGGGCCGCTGCTCAGCGCTCACAGCCGGCGAGGCAGCGGGATGGCGTCGCCCATTTCCGGACAGCGACTGAGGACCGGACCCCTGCGGAGGCCCCGACCCCCCAGCGCCCCCGGTGGCGCCCGCGGTGCCTCCAGCAGCCCCGCCTTCTGCGCAGGGCGGCTGAGCCTCCCCAAGGCACAGTCCTTCCGCTCGCATGTTCCTCCCTCCGCTCAACCAAAGAGATCTGGGGTCCGGGTCACTCAGGATCACGTTTAATTAGCTAAAATAAAAGCTGTACAGCGGGGCCAGTGGTTTCAGGGCGTCTCTCGAGCAGTCTGCGGGGCACAGTGAGAACGGCGGGGCGGGGGATGCAGCTTAGCGCAAAGGCGGAGTCCGGGGCGGTGCGGGAGTAGGCCGGAGTCCCGGGGGGTCGCAGCGCTGAGACGCCCTGAAGCCACCGTGGGCCTCCCGGCCCGGAGACGGAGCCGAGTCAAGGGGGGCCCGGGGCGGCGCGGGGTCAGTGCAGGAGTCCTGTGGGGGAGGGGCAGCGATCAGCACAGCGCACCCCGAGGCCGCCGCCTCCCCGGGCGCCCACGGCTTCTCCCGGACAGGGCTGAGGGTCCTGGCACGCTTCAGTCGTTCCCCAACATCGGTAGCAAGGTGAGCCGGGGGAGCCACCGCCCTCCGGGGGACACGAAGGGGTCAGTCTTTGCCGCAACCTCTTCCAGCCACTGCCCCGCGCCACAGACAGGTGCCACCAATGTGTGGCGTAAAACAGCATCGCCCGGACGGCCGACACCCAAAACAGCGCGGGCTCCACGTGTCACAGAAAAATGCCACAGTCCTGGGGAACCACCTCCGGAGCGTCCCACACACGCCGGCCACTTTCTCCCGTCGTTTTTTTCTCCGCATTAGGGATTTGAACCCAGAGCTTTCACACTGAGCTCTACCGCCGACACTTAAAATTTTCATTCTCAGACAGGATCTCACTAAATTGCGGACGCAGGGCTCAAAGTTACAACCCCCCTGCCTCGGCCTCCCAGCACACCGGCATTACAGGGGTGCACTCTTAGCCCCGGCCCAAGAAGCAGGCAAGGTGCCGCGACCGCGGTGCCAGGCACAAACACCTCCGCCCTCTGGGCTCACACCTGTGCCCCTGCCCCCCAGCGTGTCAGGGCTGAGACGTTACCTGCGGGTGGAGGCCCGTGGGTTCCTGCGAAAGGAAAGATCTCATTAGACAGGCGGCCACCCACCCCCCAACAACACTGAGATATGCCCTTAAATGCAGTCTAACCCAAGTTCCATGAGGGGTACGCGCCCCAAGCTAAAATCTCCCGTACAAGTGAAACTGTCTCTAGAGGAGGACAGGGCCCGGCTCTGCATCTTCCAATTGCGGAGGTTTCCGGGAAGGAGCCGATGGCGAGCAGAAAGGGGTCCTCGAATGAGCTCTGCTGGCCGGCTCTGAAGCAGGGCTCCTTCCAGTCTGTAAAATCAGATTCTAGTACTTTCCCCGGGTTGCCACCTCCTCCTGTCTCCACTGCCTTCCTCCTTCAGGGCCCGAAGGAAACTTCTGGAGGCCAAGGCTCCCTGAAACCAGGGTCTCTGCTGCGGCCCATCTCTTCCATTTCTCTCGGAGCCACTCACCTTTCTGACTCCTGTGATGGATGAAAAGGCCCAGCGCTAAAAACATCAGCCCCAGCACGAAGCCCCCGACGCCGCTCAGCATCTTGCTCTGCGCAGACCCGGACTGAGCCCCTGGAAGCAAGACTGGGCGTCAGATCCATTGTCCCACAGGGTCCGGGGCGAGGGCCTGAGGTCCGGTCTGAGCTGCAGGAGGCGACGCTGCCGGGGGAACCTTGCTCCGTTCTGGTCACATGCAGGAGAGGGACGGACCAGGCCCCGGCAGACCCTCCCACAGGGACACGCCATAACTACACAGCCTGGCCCAAGCCTCCAGCCGTAGCCTATCTATCCTTCAGCAGTCGGGCTGGTTCCCAGGCCCACCGGGGTGCAGGGGCTCCCCTGGCATCTGCAAACGCAGGTAGGTCAGGAGTTTTCAAGCATTGTCACCAGCTCAGCGATGGCATCCAGGGCAAGGGATCGAGCAGGATGAGCTGCAGAGGCCCCAGTAAAAGACCAGTTGCCCTTACTCCACTCCACCGTGACGGGGCTCGGCAGGCTGGGGTGCTCCACGTGGCAGGCGTAGACGTCCCCGCGCTGGGGGGTCATCTCCAGCATCACCAGCATCTGGAAGGTCCAGTCCCCATTCCTAATGACCGGGGTGGACACGACGCCGGCTGTCTCTTCCCGGCCGTTCCGGAGCCACCGCACTTTGACCTGGGCCGGGTAGAAATCCGACACGGAGCAGACCAGCAGGTTGTGGTGGTTCAGGGCCTCTGTCCTGGCCGGGGAGACGGTCACCGTGGGCTCCACTGCGGGGACAGGCGGGAGGAGACAGGGTGAGGGAGGGGAGGAGCCCCGAAGTCCCCCACGGGAGAGTCTCTGCTGGAACCAGAGGCGGCCCTGGGTTCAAGTCTTCGGCAGGAGTCACTGGACAAATACAAACTGAACAGTCACCGGGCACGAACAACGGCCCATGATTCCTGCTCTCAAAGAACTTGAAATCTAGTAACACAGTCAAAAAGCATAAATTAATTAAGTGTTTAATTTTTGAAGGAAAAGTAGGTGAACCTTGAAAACAAATAATACCCATAAAATATCATGTTCCCCCATGCCTCCATTGCTTTATCTCTCCAGATTGTTACTCAGGGTCAGACATGACAGCCCTTTCCCCACCTGTCTTACATATCTTGTCCTTGTATTTCAAGCCATTTTACTGAACTCTCTTTATTTCTTTACTGTGAAACTAGTAAGTATTCAATGCATGTTTTATTTGAGAAGTTATATTCTCTCATTTTACCCTAATTTTCTATTAACAGCCAAGAGAATTTAATTACTCCTTGTCTACTCTACCGAAAACTTTTGCTACTAAGAAATTACTTCTGGGCTGGAGATTTAGCTCAGTGGTTCCGGTGCTTGCCTGGCAAGTGCAAGGTCCCTGGTTCGATCCCTGGGGACCACATACAACAAACCCAGGTGTGGTGACTCACGCCCACCAGCAATCAATACCACATAGCACAGTGCCGGGTGTGGTGGCTCACGCCTGTCATCCCAGCACTTGGGAGGCAGAGGCAGGAGAATCGCTGAGTTCCAGGCTTGCCTGGGCTACATAGTGAGCTCAGGGCCAGCCTGCACTACAAAGTGTGACCCTGTCTCAAAAAAAAGAAAATTACTTCTTAGTTCTGAAATCAGACATTATCATATATGTTTTCTATAGAAAATATGCTGAATTTCTTGCAGACGTTGGCCAAGGTTGAGAAGAATATAAGGTGAACGTGTAAGTATAACCTGTTGTCACTGAGGCTGGCGGCTGATCTCAGCCCCTGGTTAAATGGTACTTGTGAACCATTATCTCCAGGAAATGATGTTTTCAATTTAATCTTTAACCCTCACTCAGGCTGTCCCTCCTGGGGTCAGATTAAATCATGCCCACCTATCTGAACTTATGAAATCAGTTCATTAAACAGATCGGGAGTAGAGTTAGAGAGCACCAATTCATGAGGAAAGTATTAGAATATTGTTATGAAATAAAACTGAAGCAGCAAAAATATAATTATTTGACAACATCAGAATATGGGTTAGGAAATGAAGTACTATGTAGTCATAAAGAAAGATAAACTTGAGACAGTTGTATCTAAATGGATGCACCTCAAAGACATATATGTAAATACTGTATCATTTCTCTAGTATGAGAAACTGCAGGTGTGAATGATGTCCAAAATGCACTGTACGTATTGTGAAATAGGAAGAAAATGTTCAAAGCAGAAGGGGAACTAGGGAAGTTAGGGCAGGGGAAAGCAAAGAAGGGAAAGAAAAAAATTGATGGTAAAAATAAAAAAATGGAAACAAAACTTATGTATGGGGCATAGAAAGGAGGGCAGAGCAATGGGGAAAATAAGACTCAAGATATGTCATGTACAGGAACAAATTCTCAATGAGGAATCTGATCATAATGTATTCCTAAAAATCAAAATGTATTCCTTTATTTCTCAATAAAGAAAAAAAAGAATATGGGTTAGAAAGAAGCAAAATGGAATAATTAAATGTTTTGTGACTATGCACAAATTTGGGCAGACTGTTGAAAAGTGAATTTTCAGTCCTTTTCAAGTATCATTTATCCCAGCTACATTGAAAACAAAGGTCATATGGCCACTTCTGGCCATAGCTAGCTTTGGTGAAGCCTCTGCTCCCATTAGATTTTATATCCATGTTTTAGAAGAAAATAATGACTTACGCATTTTGGAGAAGCTTCAGGACTTGGTGAATAATTGCGGGTTAATTACCTAATGTTTTACTGTATACCACAGTCGGTGGATATATGGTACAATGCTACCCCTAACACAGGAGACAGCTGTGAGGTCAAATGCTACAGCAGAAGCATCTGGCTGGGTACATGTCTAGAAATAAGTACCCACTGAATGGATGAAGTTACTTTTCCAACTGCCTGTTCCTACAATAAATGGCGAGGCTAGGCAAGAGTCAGGGTGGGACCTAGGCCAAAGGCAAACTGAAATAATTTTTTAATAATTCAGTGACCAGATTATTCCAAAGCTGTAGCTCATTCCATTTCTTTATTTGTTGAACTTTTCTCTAAGAAATTTAAATTCTTCCTTTTAACATCATTCAAGTGTTGTTTTTGTTCTTAGTAAACACTTTATTCTCATACTTTGCATGCACAAATTCTAAATTATGAAACTTCAAGTTAAAAAGTTTATTTCAAAGCCTTAAACAAAATGTCAAAGAACAGTGATTTAAAGGATATTTTACTTTTCTGTTTTCTCTTGCACCTAAGTGGGTAGATGAGGGCATTCGTTTTGTATTTTTTTGTTGTTGGTGTTTTTTGAGACTGGGTCTCGTTTTGTAGTTCAGGCTGGTCCTGAGCTCACTACATAGCCCAGGAAAGTCTTGAACTCAGCAGTCCATCTGCCTCTGCCTCCCGAGTGCTGGGATGACAGGTGTGAGCCACCACACCCAGTTGAGGGCATTCATTTTAACAAAGCTTTACTGAGCTAATACTATGGGCTAGGAATACCTTGGGATCAAATACTATTAGATCAACATAATAGTTGAAAGTCTGTTCCCTGAAGGAGTTCCAGGACAGTAAAAATTTTTTAAGAAAACAGAATCAAGTTTAGGGGAGGCTGAGGCAGGAGGATTGCTGTGAGTTTGAGGCCAGCCTGGCCTCTATAGTAAGTTCAGCCTAAATTACAAGGGGAGACCCACCCCACCCAAACAAAAAACAAAAGCTAAAGCAAAGCAAAACAAACAACAATATAATAGAATTAAGATGAATAATGATTTGACATCAAAAGTCACTATGTCAGAAGGATAAGTATTGTAAACGCACACCCGGGAGCAGCACCTCTGTAAGGAGGCCCTTTACCCCCCTCTCAGGGTGGCTGTGTGGGGGGCTCGGAGCAGGACAGGGAGCGGCGGGAGGGCGGGTCGCAGGGCGGAGGGTGGCGAGGACCGAGGCCGGGTGGGAAGAAGCGAAGCGGGCACGGAGCAGGGGCGCCCGCCGCCTGGTCTCCCGACCCTGTGGGGCTGGCGCGGAGGGACGGACGCGCTCACCTCGCCACTTCTGCATCAGCGGGTGCACCGCCACCTCGTAGTTGTGTCTGCACACGGTGTCCAGCTCCGCGCGCTTCTGCTCCAGGATGTCCCTCTGGCTGTTCCAGTACTGGGCACTCGGCCGCCCCAGCTCGGTCACGGCCCGGAACTCGCCCACGTCGCTGTCGAAGCGCACGTACTCCTCCAGGTTGTAGATCCACCTGGCCACCCCTCGCATCCGCTGCGTCCCGTTGGTGTAGTAGCACAGGCCCTTAAACTGGTACACGAAGTCCGCTGCGGGAAGCGCCGGCGGCGCTCAGGCCTCGGCTGGGCTCCGCAGAGCCCCGGCCCCGCCCTGGTGCCGCCCCGGAGCTCGGGGCCTCCCGCCCCGCCGCTGGGCTCCCCGGAGCTGGAAACCTCGGGACGGTCGCCGCGAGGCAGGCTCCGGGGAGGGGGCCGGGGCCGGGCGGTCCCTGAGCGGCTCTCCCGACCGAGCGCAGGAGGGGCTCGGCCTGCGGCTGCTCAGGCTCGGAGGCCGCTGAGCTTCTGCCCCGGAAACGGCGTTTGTTCATCAGGAAAGAGCCGAGGGCTCAAACCCCAACCGAACTGCGAGGGTCACCCGCGTGCACAGGCCACTCAGAGCCCTGCCCCAAGGTCACCGCGGGGAAACGAAACTGCGGCAGCAGGAGGAGTCGCAGATGCCTCGGGCGTCAGGAAGGCGGAGCCCGCCAGCCCCGCCCGAGTCTGAGACGGTCCCTCCCTCCCCCCCGGCCGTCTGCACGCCCAGCCCGCGCCCCGGGTCACCGTCCGGCCGCGGCTCAGTGGAGCGGGCCGCAGGCGCCCCGAGCCCACCCTGCCTCCCGCGCCCTCCCGGACGGACGCCGGCTCTCCCTGAACACCGCCCCCCGCTCCCCCCGGCCCCGCGGCGCCCGCGCAGGAGCCAGGCCTGGCAGGGACGAGCCCTGCGCGGCCCCCTTTGGGGCTTGCTCCCTCCCGGCCCACCCTCCCTCTGCCCGTCTCCTGCTGCCCGCGACACCGGCCCTGGCGCCCCGAGCCGGGCCTCTGCTCTGCCCGGAGGACGGACGAGGCTGAGGTCCCAGCCCGGCCCGCCGCGGGGCACCTGCCGGGCACCGCCCGCCGCGCTCACCGGGGGAGTCTCCGCCCTCCGCCGTCGGGCTGCCCAGCAGCGCCAGCAGCGCCAGCACCGCGGCCGGGCCCGGGGCTCTGGGGCTCTGCGGCAACATCCTGACCAGGGGCTGCGGAGGGAAGACGCTCGGGCCGCTGTGGCCGCCGAGAATAAAACCTGCCGGGCCCGCGGGTGCCGGGGCCGGTGCGTCCCCAGCCAACCCGGCCCCGAGCCCAGGCGCCTCATCTGTCTCCGGGCAGACACCGCGCAGGGAGCGCCGTCGGGGCCTGGGGGTTCCCCTCGGGCAGAAGACGCGGTCCCCGGGGGCACTGAGCGGGGTCAAAGCCAGCAGCCCGAAGCAGCTCAAGGACCGTGTGACACTCTGTGACACTGACCTCCTTCAATAAACCTTTTTCTTAACCTTGGAGTTTTTAATAGGGGAAAATAAACGGACACCATGTTTCAGGGAACAGAAAACCACTGTCACTGAGACGTCGCGTTTATTGCCAGACCTCTGAGGAGCCATGAGTTTTGGGGAGAAGAGCCGAGCCCGCTGGGGAATCGGCTGGCGGCGGCCGAGAGAGAGAGCCATGCGGGTCAGTGAGTCCCTCAGCCTCCTCTAACCTCGGGCGTCTGTGTCTCTGCTGCTTTGTGTGTTTTACATGAGATCTTCACACGTACACACGCGAGAGTAACATGACGTGCCTAACATTGCATCATGTCCCTGACTGTCCCGTGTGACTGCTGGAAACACAAGGTCACCAGGTGGGAAGAACGCGGGGAAGCTCTCGGGCCCAGGCCCACGAGCAAGTGGTGCTTCCTGAGGCAGAAATTCCCTCTTCATGACAGTCAAGGAAAATTAATTAAGCTGCCTTTGCTGTGACGAGCCCCTCGGCTGCTTCAGTCTCTCACAGCGACCCACTAATTTCCACAGCTTTCAGTCGCCTCTCAAGCACGGGGAATGCCGGCTGTGGGGAGCACTCCCCGGGTCAGGGTCCCCCAGGGAGCCCAGGGTTACCGGGAGGCCCACGGCGCCGGCCCCACGCACCAGGCCTGGTGTGTAAGCACAGGGCCTTAGCGCCGCATCGCAGACATTCTTGACGCGCTCACCGAGCCAGTACCGATGTCCCCTCCCTCCCCGCCCCTCTCTTTCTCTTTCTTTTATTTACTCCCCTATAAAAACAGAGAATAGGGGGCCGGAGGGTTAGCTCAGTGGTTCCGGCGCCTGCCTCGCAAGCATAAGGACCTGAGTTCGATCCCCGGTTACCACATATAATGCTGGGCGTGGTGGCTCACGCCTGTAATCCCAGCACTCGGGAGGCAGAGACGGGAGGATTGCTGAGTTCGCGGCGCTTGCCTGGGCACCGTAGTGAGCTCAGGGCCAGCCTGAACTACAAAGCGAGACCCTGGCTCCAAAAAGCAAAAAAAAAAAAAAAACAAAAAACAGAGAATAGGGTTTAAAGGCAGAATGCGAGGAGCTCAACAGTCACAAATAGGGAAGAAGCGACAGCAAGAAGTTTCCCCGTGGCGCGGAGAGCACTGAAGGACTGGACCGTCCGGCTCGGGTGGCTGCGAGCGCCCCCTGCAGGAGCACCGCGCCCGGGCCGGGTGAGCCCAGCGTCCCGGTAGGGCCACCGACGGCCACGGCAGGAAAGACCACCAAACCCAGCCCCGGACGCGGTGGGAGACGGGACAGGGCGGCGGAAAGGGCCCCGGAAGGTGCCGGCCCTGTCCCCAGGCAGGCAGGCAGAGGCTCCGCCACCCCGCGCCTGAACTGAGGGAGAATCCCCAGGTCCGTGCTGGGCTGCATCGCGGGGTCCCCAGTCTCGCTGGGCTTTTCACACAGACTTTTCATCTAGCAACGGAAGCGTCAGTTCACCGCCCTTTTCTGATTGGCTGAACCCTCACCCGAAAGGCGGCGGTTTGCATCTGCCGCCAGCCCAGCTGTCTCCAGAGTTCGCTTCTTCTTCTTTTTTTCTTTGAGACAGGGTCCCGCTTTGCATTTCAGGCCGGCCCTGAGCTCACTATGGAGCCCAGGCAAGCCCGGAACTCAGCAATCCTCCTGCCTCTGCCTCCCGAGTGCTGGATGACAGGCGTGAGCCACCACGCCCGGCACTGTGGTATGTGGTATTGATGGCTGGTGGGCGTGAGTCTCCACGCCCAGCATTGTATGTGGTTACTGGGAATCGAACTCAGGACCTTGCGCTTGCGAGGCAGGCACTGAACCACTGAGCTAAATCTCCAGCCCCAGATTTCACTTGTTACTCAGCGCAGACTCCAGGGCTGGTCTGGGAGGAAGACAATTTGGACAAACGCTTCAGCCCCTGCACCCCACATGAATTGTCTGCAGAGCCGGATCAGGGCAGTGCGGGCAGGAGGGATAAAGACACTGTCATTAACACGGGTTCAGGGTACAGGAGTCGCCTGGCTCCTTCAGAGCAGACAAAAAAATTGTGGACTCCTGGGCCGGAGATTTAGCTCAGTGGTTCCACCACCTGCCTCGTAAGCGCAAGGTCATGAGTTCGATCTCGGTAACCACATACAATGATATGATATCGGGCCTGGTGACTTATGCCCACCAGCAATCGGTACCCCATACCACAGTGCTGGGCATGGTGGCTCACGCCTGTCATCCCAGCACTCCGGAGGCAGAGGCAGGAGGATTGCTGAGTTCGAGGCTTGCCTGGGCTCCATAGTGAGCTCACGGCCAGCCTGAACTACAAAGTAAGACCCCCCCCCCAACTCAAGAAAGAGAAGGAGGGAGAGAAAGCTATTCATACATTAACAAACTTTGTGTAAAAAGAAAAACATGACACACATGCCATAGATTCACCACACTGGACTTTAGAAAATGGGGTCACGATGGTCTTGAACCCCAGCCCTTTACCTCATCACCGGGTGGGGCTGGGGAAGAGGGCGGGCAGAGCCTCGCACGGAGCTAACAGCCAGCGGACAGCAGCCCCGAGACCTGGAGGCGGAGGCTGAGCCGGGCCCCCTCCAGCCCCGCTGGCCGACAGGAGGCCGAGTGCCCGCGCTGGCCGCACCGTTGCTCGGTGCCAGAGCCCCCCACAGCCCCGCGGCCGGTGCCCACGCAGGGAGACTCCCCTCCCGCGGGCAGGTGTGCGCCGGGACTCGAGGTGAGGCCCCACGGCGGAGCCGGTGTCCGCAGGCCCGTCCGCGGCTCCTGACGCGGGGCAGGGGCGGCGGGAAGGCGGTCACGAGCCCACTGTCTTCTCGCCGGGAGCGCGGCCTCCCTGCCCGCTGAGAGCTGCCCTTCCCTGCCACTGCCGACCCGGGAGCCTTTCCTCCCGCGCACGGTGTACAGACGTGGGAATTTGGGCGCAATATGAACCGGCAAAAGAGGGAGAAAGCGAGTAAAGTTTGCGGGGTTCGTGGGTGGCGGCGGCAGAGTCCAGGCCGTGCTCACCCCCTCGGTCTGCCCCAGCCCCGCCGGCCGCGCCCCGCGGGCCCCTGGGCGCCTGAGCTCCGGCCCGGGAATGTGCCCCTGGCGCCGGGGGCTCCGTCTCCATCCCGAAAGAGCCCAGATCCAACAGGTCCAGCGGACTCTGACACTCAGCAATCCTCCCGCGCTCACGAGCCTGGGCTTCAGAGCCGAAGACGCGGGCCCTGGCTCTTACCTCCCGCCGGAGAGGGCACCGGGCGGTGAGGAAGGAGAAGCAGGGTCCACAGCTGTCATTAGACCGGCCGTCA
This sequence comes from Thryonomys swinderianus, assembly GCA_004025085.1. Lineage (NCBI taxonomy): Eukaryota > Metazoa > Chordata > Mammalia > Rodentia > Thryonomyidae > Thryonomys > Thryonomys swinderianus. The sequence goes on along the minus strand of PVIC010014263.1, from coordinate 13,601 downwards.
GGTGCCGCTCACCAGAGCAAAGCCGAGCGCGCTGCAGGGACTGTCGGTGCACACGGTGACAGCGGCACGGGGCGCACACCTCCATGCCAGCCCTGAAGAGGCCGAAGGCAGGGACAGAATGGTGGAACAACTTAACCATTTATCTAGTATGTGAAAAAAAAGCAGCCTATACAATAATAGTGCTGACCATTTAAACAACGATTTTCACTTAGCATTGGGAACATCTTCTGGAGTATGTTAAGAATTTATTGAATTAACTCATACTTCATTTTTTTTTTTTTTGAGAGAGAGAGGGTCTCACTTTGCAGTTCAGGCTGGCCCTGAGCTCACTATGTAGCCCAGGCAAGCCTCGAACTCAGCAATCTTCCTGCCTCTGCCTCCCGAGTGCTGGGATGACAGGCGTGAGCCACCACGCCCGGCACTGTGGTATGTGGTGCTGATTGCTGGAGGGTGTGAGTCACCACGCCCAGTGTTGTATATGGTTACTGGGGATCAAACTCAGGAATTTGCACTTGCTAGGCAGGCGTCGGAACCACTGAGCTAAATCCCCAGCCCTCATAGATGATTAAGACAAGAATGATTTAACTGTATAGAAGTCAACAAGATTTAAAGACATTGTGGTAATTCCCTGGAATTAATAATAATAATAATTTGATATTATGTTATAGTCAGGTAAGATGTAACTAGGAAAAATGGGTGACAGGTATATGGTATCTTTTTGTATTATCTTTTCAGTTCCTTCTGATCTATAATTGTCTTTAAAGTGCAGAATTCAGAAAGGAAAACTAATGAAAATAGTTTATTTTTAAATTTAGTACAGGGCCAGAGATTTAGCTCAGTGGTTCCAGCTCCTGCCTAGCAAGCACAAGGTCCCTGGTTTGATCCCCAGTAATCACATAGAGCAATACCACACACCACAATGCCGGGCATGGTGGCTCACGCCTGTCATCCCAGCACTTGGGAGGCAGAGACAGGAAGATTGCTGAGTTCGAGGCTTGCCTGGGCTACATAGTGAGCTCAGGACCAGCCTGAACTCCAAGCAAGACCATGTCTCAAAAAAAGGAATAAAAAATATTCATTTGTGCCTTGGGTATGTTTAGAAGTATCTAGAATGTCTATCACAGACCTGAATGAAAAGATGGAATCTGGGGAGAAAAGAAAAAAAAAAAAACCAGGCAGGTGACACAGAGGAATCTTTATCAGACGTCAGGCTCGGAGGGGCGAGGGCCGCGTGGGCTGAGGCGGGTGAGAGCAGAACCCAATATGGGGTGTGGTTCCGAGGAAAAGCGATTGGTCGCAGCTGCGTCTAAATTAGAGCGTGAAGCCGTTTCCTGTCCGGTGAGGGGTGTTCGGCGGCATCACTTGTCTCCGGGAGACGCAGGCACTGAGTCGGCTCCAGGAAATGCTTCACTCGTAAGAGCAGTAAGTATATAAAATATCAAAGCAAAGAACTCTACCAGCCAACTGAGTAGTCCACAGAAAAGAGCAGAAGTCTACCTGAGGACGGAAGTTCAATACAGAAAGAAAGGTATCATGTCCTTGAACAAGCAATGGTAACCATTTCCCAAGCACAATATGGAGGTGTCGTGATACTTTAGCCTAACATTGATAACATAATTTTTTTTTTTTTGAGACAGGGTCTTGCTTTGTAGTTCAGGCTGGCCCTGAGCTCATTATGGAGCCCAGGCAAGCCTGGAACTCAGCAATCCTCCTGCCTCTGCCTCCCGAGTGCTGGGATGACAGGCGTGAGCCACCACGCCTGGCACTGTGGTATGTGGTATTGATGGCTGGTGGGCGTGAGTCTCCACGCCCAGCATTCTATGTGGTCACTGGGGATTGAACTCAGGGCCTTGCACTTGTGAGGCAGGCGCCAGAACCACTGAGCTAAAACTCCAGCCCTGATAACATAATTTTAATAAGATTCCTCTATTTTTTTCAAGAATAATAGTACAGAAATATATATTAAAACAAATGGAGAAGTTGCTCTAATTGATCTTTACAACTGATGTAAACCTGAAGGATTAAATCGAGTCGACACTGCTACATAAGAGGGCGACTGGGGTACGCGACGGGCTGCGCACAAGCAGACGGGGACACAGGCGCTGATGCCCAGGGAGGGCCGCATCTCTCGGGCCTCTGCAGCTGGGAGAAGCTGTTTCTGGGCAGTTTCGTGTCCCAGGTCAGACTATGCTCGGCTCCGGGCACAGAGAGGCTGCGTTGCTCTGAGCCCATCAGGCAGAGGGGTAAAGCCGGGCCCAAGGGCAGCGTCCAGCATGGGGGACCCAGGATCCATGCGTACACGGTCCCGGATCCAGGCATACACGATCCCAGATCCAGGCGTACACGATCCCGGATCCAGGCGTACACGATCCCGGATCCAGGCGTACACGATCCCGGATCCAGGCGTACACACCCGACCACACAGGCACTTCTCAGTCCAGCGGTGCTGAGGAAGGGGGGGAGGGGTAGAAATGCTCTCGAGTGAGATTTTTAGGGGAAGTAGATATTTTTTGAGAGTTTCACATCTATTTTTTTTTCTTTTGGTGTTTGAAGCATAACCCAGTTTAGTACTTCTGAAGAGACTGTAGTAGAGGCTACAATTGTTTTATTTATGCCCGGACCAATTTATTCTTGCTTTTCTTTAAAAATGACACACAGGGGGCCAGAGATTTAGCTCAGTGGTTCCGGCGCCTGCCTGGCAAACTCAAGGTCCTGAGTTCGATCCCAGTAACCACATACAATGCTGGGCGTGGAGAGTCACGCCCACCAACAATCAACCAGCAATCAGCACCACATACCACAATGCGGGGCGTGGTGGCTCACGCCTATCATCCCAGCACTCGGGAGGCAGAGGCAGGAGGATTGCTGTGAGTTCAAGGTTAGCCTGAATTACAAAACGAGACCCCGTGGCCCCCCAAAAAGTAAAAAGTGCTCATGCATGTACACAGAGAGATAATATGAGATAAAGTTTAAGCACAAACTGAGGTGCAACTGAAAATATAGAAAAAGTGAGTATTTTACTAAAAGATAGTAAGTTTTTTGTTTGTCATAATTTTCTGAGGCAGGGTCTCTTTTTGTAGTTCAGGCTGGCCTTGAACTGAAATAATTTTAAATAAAACAAAAAAAACTAAGCTAGATTGTATTTTTAAATCACCATAAATGAGCTCACAAGTTTTTTAAAAATTAGAAATATATGAAATGTGTGTTAAAATATTAAGCGGTCTAGTTATATAAAAGGTGTTTGTGATGCTATATGTAAAACTTAAGTGAGCAAGGATTTTATACTCAATTTTTTTTTTGAGATAGGGTCTCGCTTTGTAGTTCAGGCTGGCCCTGAGCTTGCTACGTAGCCCATGCAAGCCACCGCGAACTCAGCCATCCTCCTGCCTCTGCCTCCCGAGTGCTGGGATGACAGGCGTGAGCCACCACGCCCGGCACTGTGGTATGTGGCTATTGGGGAACGAACTCAGGACCTTGCCCTTGCGAGGCAGGCACAGCACCACTGAGCTAAACCCCTGGACACTTACACCCTTCGCTTCCCGTCTAGTCGGGCTCAGCTGGGGCTGCTGCCTCCGGTCTCCCAAGACCGCGGTGGCCGTCGGTGCCCTCCGAGGGCGGGGCCTCCTCCCAGCGCAGAGGCTGTGGACAGTCCGGGCTTCGTGGGGCCAGTCTGCCCGCCCGAGGCCCGCCCGCCCCAGGCGCTCTCCACTCTGGGTCCTCTGGCTCCCTTCACCCCCAGCGTCCGCCAGGACGGCGGCTCTCCGGTTGGCTCTCCCTCCTGGGGAGGCGTCCAGGCCCCGCGAGCCTCACCCGCCAGGTCACCCGGCGTCGCTCCCTCTGCGGTCAGCTAGGCCGGGGGAACCCAGTGGCTCCGGGGGGATGTTCCCCGGCGTTGGCTTCGGGAGGCGGCGCAGGACCCCGCGGGCTCGGCAGCCCTCGCCCCCCAGAGCCGGTGCCGGCCTCCTCGGCTCCCCCAGTCTCCTGGGCTCAGAGCCCAGCCCTGCCGGCCGGCGAGTGTGCAGAGCGCTCCCTGCTGCTGCCAGGCTCACTGAGGACACAGCCGTTCCTTCACCTCCGTGACAGTGATGGAACCCGTTAAACAGCTCCCAGGAGATTAAACACTCCACTGAAAGCTCAGGCAGCAGAATGGCCGAGGGGAAGGTTCAGTAGCAAACCTCGCAGACAGTGTTGCTGTTCGCAAGCAGGAGAGAGTTCTTGAAAAGAGCAAAGGGTCATGGGAAATCAACCCGGAGGCCGCTAGATGATGCACAGAACAGCGTAAGACTGACTGGAGTGAAGCAAGTTAGTGAAATTGGCGTAAAAGCCTGCCAACAGAGGTAATGGCAGAAAACTTCCCAAACGGGGAAAGAATTTGACATACAGATCGGTAAAGCATACAGAGCGCCAAGTAGCTGTGATTTTTTTTTTTTTGTACTATGGATCGAATTCTGGCCCTTATGCGTCCAAGGTTGGCGTGGTACCACTTGAGCTAAATCCCCAGCCCCTAGGTGTGATCTTTAAAAGAAAATCTATACCTAAGCCTGTAGTAGTCAACATTCCAGAAATCCTACAGAAGAACAAATTATTGAAAGCAGTTAGAGAAAAGAAAAGCATCACATACAAAGGGAACCCCGCCAGGATCACAGCAGACTGCTGAGCACAAACCCTGGAGTCAGGAGAGTCTGAAGTGTTCCGAGCCCTGAAAGAAAACAATGTCCAGCCTAGATTCACATATCCTGCAAAACTGTCTTTCAAAACCCAAGGAGAAATGAGATACTTCCACGACAAAGAACACCTAGACTCCATGAATAGCAAACCTACGACTTGGCCCAAGAATTATATGTCTGTTTCATCATGTTTTGACTTCCACGGCACTGTGATTTGTACTGTAAATGTTATTTTTTTCTTCTGCTTATTTTAGGATTAAGATTAAACTCCCTGGTCTCTTAAAGCAAAATTTTAGTCCATGGGTTTGAAAAGAACTCGATGTAATTCAGACTCTAATTATAGGCTCTTCTTTTCACTAGAATATATCTCAATTGCTTAATTTTTGCAGTTTACATATGTAGTTTGCTTTTTGTAAACATAAATTATAAAGCAAAATATCACTCCTGCTGAAGTATGAAAAATAACCTTATTTGATAGCAGAAGACAATTGTGATAACTCAGTGGCAAAAGGAGTGGGGACTTACATTATACGGAAGTGTAAGGTTCTGTTGCTTTATTTTACTTGGTTTTCAGCAGGTAACTTTACACCAGCGACCTCAGAGCCCCGGGTCTCCGGGCACAAGCGGGCTTGAGATCGGCTTCATTTTATGCTTCTTTGCTTCTGGACACCGAGCCTCACCGCAGAGAGCGTCGCACTTGGGGGGCAGGGCGGATCAGCCGGTGACACAGCAGCCGACCTGGCCAGCGCGTCCTGAGCAGAGCACGGACCGCGCCGGAGCGGAGTGAGGCGCGAGGGCTCCGAAGCAGGTGTCTCCCCCGCTGGTGTGCCTGGTGGCCAGGTAACCCCCGGAAAGCTGGGCTATTCTCAGAACCTGCACCGCCTCTGTCTGCGTCTCACATCAAAAGAAAGACCAGGCATCACCGGAGGAATGTCTGACGGGGCCCCCGCCTGGGACCAGGGCAGGGAGGGCCTTGGATCTGCGGGAGCTTTAGGGCAACGCGCTGTCAGCAGAGCCTCCTTCTCCCCCAGCTCTGCCCGGTCCCTCCGGGTCTCCGTCCGCCCAGGACCGTCTGCGCTGCCTTCGCTGCGGTGTCTGCTTCTCTGGGCGCTGAATTAGCCTCCGCTGTGACCGCCCACCCGGATTTTGCTTTTTGTTCCTGGCGGTGCCAGGATCAAATCGGGCCCTGGGCCTTGCAGGGTGGGTGCGGTACCACTCCAGCTAAACCCACGGCCCTCGTTTTTTGATTTTGTTTTGTTTGGGTTTCTGATCATTTAGATAAGAAATGTTTCTCTCTGTTTCTTATACATCAAGTGTTTCTTGGTTAGATTCTTTCTGAAAAATTTTTAAACATTTTTAAATCATCATTATTTTTCTTTTGTTTATTCTCTCATAGTCAAGACTTTTCATCCCTGTCTATGAACTATGGGTATGTTTTCCTTCCTGCTGTTTAATCCTTTTACGTTGTAAGACTCTTTCCAACCACACTGTCATCCTTAGCTCTGGAAAAAGTCTCTTTTTTCTTTCTCTTTTGTTTTTCTCCCTTACATTTTCTCTACTCTCTTTCTAGAACATTCGATTCACGGAAAAGATGTTTTCCATTTTATGTGTCGCAGAGTAGACAGGACAGAACTCGGGTTCTATCTTCTTTCTCGTCTGTCTTATTTTATTACTGTGGAGACAACTGTCTGAAAACTGCTGGAGAATGGCTCCGGGCTTCACGTAACACTATGGAAAGAGAACAACTTACAGCTGAATCAGTCCCGCGCTCTGTTTCTTCCCTCTCTTTCTCATGGATCCCGTACCCTCACTCTGCCTGTCAGAATCACCGTGACCGACACCCAACAAAACGGCCAAATAACCGGAGGACCCACCCGGCCCCAGAACGATCCCCTCCCGGCCCTGCTGGTGCTGTCTGTCCCTCGACCACTGCAGCAGGAGCCAACGGGAGACGAGACTGTCTCAGAAACAGCGAGAGCCATGATTTACACCTACCTCAGCGGGTACTCAAGAAACCCGCCAAAGGCACAAAGGTTTTAAGAAGTCCTCCTACCCGTACTGAACGGAAACTAGGGACTCCACGGGGCTATCGGAGCCCCCTTGTTCCACGGGCAGGAAGCGGCCGACAAAACCTCCCCGCCACGAGCAGGTGCCCCTTCCCCGAGGAGAGGATGACCCAGGGGCAGAGTCCAGAGGGCGAGCCCAAGGCCCCGAGCGGGAAGGCTGGGAGCTGGCAGCGTGGCGGAGCCCGGGGCGGGGACGCTGGCCTTTCCCTCCCCGCTCTATAAAGCCCGGAGTGGGCTCCTCCCGGCCCGAGGCCGCAGGAGGGCAGCGCGGCCAGGCTGGACGCGGCCTTGCGCACCCAAGCGGGGGCCGGTGATGCTAGAGTGGCCGAGAGACGTGGGAGACTTAACCTGCGTTACTTTTAACTGCAGTTCGTGATAACTCATTAGCCAGCGTTAGAACGTCCCACGCCCTCCAGCCCTTAGTTCCCTGTTTTATGTACTGCCCTTATGGGACGCTGCGTGTCTTTCACTGGTTTAGTTTCAACGACCCTCCACTGGTACTTTAGTCTCCATTTTAATGTGGTTTCATCTTTTTATTCCTTGGGTTCATTTCTCTCCTTTCGTGTCTTCCTTTTTCTGATCCGTTTAATTTCCATCCTGAATTTTCCTTCAGTTCGTGAATGTTTGACCCAGTTTGGGGCTGAAGGTCACGGTTTCTTTCACTGTTGGTGAAGTGCTCTGGTTCGAGGCCTTATGCTTGTTCTGGAGATAGTATGCATTCGCTGACGGTGGGTTTAATGGATTATAGTTTGTTAGTATTTGTTCTGTATCGTCTGTTTTCCTATATAGCTGCACCGGGTAAACCACGTGTGTAGCGTGGGAATTTTTACACTTCAGTGCTTGGTTCGGGGGCGCCCTCTAGCGTTACCGGGGCGCGGTGCGGTTCCACTGTAAGCGGAATCTGTGTGGGACGAGGGGATGGATTGGATTTCACGATCCTTTTGTGTTTCTGGAAGTGATTCCATTTCCTTCTTTTCACCGCCGTATTTCTTTTTTTTTTTTTTTTTTTTTTGCTTTTTGGAGACAGAGTCTCGCTTTGTAGTTCAGGCTGGCCCTGAGCTCACTATGGTGCCCAGGCAAGCCTCGAACTCAGCAATCCTCCTGTCTCTACCTCCCGAGTGCTGGGATTACAGGCGTGAGCTACCACGTCCGGCATTGTGGTATGCGGTATTGATTGTTGGTGGGCGTGTCTCCACGCCCAGCATTATATGTGGTTACCGGGGATCGAACTCAGGTCCATGCGCTTGCGAGGCAGGCACCGGAACCACTGAGCTAACCCTCCGGCCCCACCGCCGTATTTCTTATAGGCGCCTTCACCGCTCAAGCCGTCACTTTAGTCCCTAGTTTAACGCCTCCCAGAGACGGCGCCTCGGGCCCCTCCGGATGGACTTTTCTCTCGGCGCCGCGGGGCAGTGCTGCTTGCACACCTGTGCACACGGCCCACACTTGCGCACGCAGTGTCCCCGCTCGGAGCGCGAGGCTGGCTCTGCGGGGAGGACTTGCTGTGGCTCATTCGCCCTGAACTCCCTGTTAATTAGACCCCACTGGACGGATTCTCCCTGCTCTGTGGGCACAGAGAGCGCTGAGCCCAGGCACGGATGGCGTCAGGGGGTGGGCACTTTGGGCGCTGACGAGGGGGCACTAGCGCCTTGTGAGGGGCCCTCGCACAGCCCCTGCCACCTCCGCCGTGTGGCGCTGTAGCGGCAGGATGTCCAGGGCAAGGCCCTCCCTTCTCGTCTCTTTCTTCCCCGAGGTAACTGTTTTCCCTCGCGTTATAAAATTCTTCTCCATCGGGCCGGAGGGTTAGCTCAGTGGTTCCGGCGCCTGCCTGGCAAGCGCAAGGTCCTGAGTTTGATCCCCAGTAACCACATACAATGCTGGGCGTGGAGACCCAATACCGCACACCACAGTGCCGGCCGTGGTGGCTCACGCCTGTCATCCCAGCACTCGGGAGGCAGAGACAGGAGGATTGCTGAGTTCGAGGCCTGCCTGGGCTCCATAGTGAGCTGAGGGCCAGCCTGAACTACAAAGTGAGACCCTGTCTCAAAAAAAAAAAAAATTTCTTCTCCGTCGTAGCGCATTTGCTGGAAAATCCTCAGCGCATGCCACGTCTGCTCACCCTTAGCCCTTCCTAGGCTCCATGAGACTTGCCTCAGATTCCCCTGTAAGGGGATCCCTAAGCTCCTGGCCTTAACCCCCCCCTTCAATTAAATCTTTTATAAAAGAAAAACTTCAGGTGGGTTATATCAAGAAACAGTAATATTTATTTATGTGTCTTAAAGTGACAGAAGTAAACCCATCACATATTCATGCAAATAATATATTTTCTGGAAAAATAACTTTTCAGCACAGAATAGTGAGAGAGGAGGAATTGTTTGGCATTTCTAAAAATCTCTCTAATAACTGGCTTACTAAAGATAGTTGGTTACATGTTCTACTCTGCTTAACCTGTAACAATATGTTGTTATGGTTGAAAGACATGAAGAAAATCTGGTGGTTCTCAGCTGTGTAATTGGAAAGAAGACGGAAAGTTTAATCGTTCCTTTGGCTTTTTGGGTTTTCTTCTCCATTAAGACACTTTTGAATTTTACAAGTTAGTTGTGACAGGGAATCTGAAACTTTGTCACAGAACTTTTCATATTCTGTAACATTAAAATTTCCTGGTGTGTCTTACACTCTCAGTGACCTCTTATGCATATTGATTCTGGAGTTTCACACATCAGTCATTCAGAAAGTGTTGGCACGTGGTGTTTTACAGACCTTAAAACTGAACACACTTCATTGACTGATGTTACTTAAAACTCATTGGCTAAAATCAGCACCAGTCACAGCAGAGAGATACTTATTTAGGCAAGGGGAAACTGAGGCAAGTTTTTCGAAATGTTAGTTTTCTCTTTAAAATACAATTTTATTGTCAATATCGTTTTCGAGCGGTTAGGACACGGCCTGTCCGTCCGGAGCCACAGAGGCGCTCCCGGTGCGGAGGCGCTGGCAGGCGGGCGCTCGAGGCTCAGACCCAGCGACAGCCGGGCCTTCTCCCGCCTCGGCACCGCCCTGCTCAGCTCAGACTGGCACCTTTCTCCGTGAGGCCCCAGCAGCGAGGGACGCGGCCGTCTACACATCCAGCTCGGTGTGATTGCTGGAGCTTCTGCGAAGACATCAGCGATTTTAGCCCCTGTGCGTTTTATGCCCTTGAAACAAATCGCATGGTGGAAAGAACACATCATATTCAACACACAGTGAATTGAACTGACATATCACCGTTTTCCAGTCCCGGGTGAATGCACAGACACAGGCAATCACCGCCACCTGTTGGTAGCATCCCATAAAGCGGAACGAGGGACATTATCCACTTCCCAAGATGGACAGCACAACTGGCTTTTCTTTTTCCCCCCTTCAGTGCCAGGGATCAAACTCACAGCCTTGTGCTTGCAAGGCAGGCGGCGGCGCCACTGAGCCACACGGACTAATCTTCAGGAGAAGAAGCGAGGGGAGGAGGCACTTGTGAAATGTAAGAGGACGGTGTCCCGGAGCCGCCCCGGTGACCCGGCTCCCCCCGAAGGTCCCCGGAAGCAGAGCCCACGCCATGGCCTCAGGCAAACTGCGATTCCTACAGTGGCCAAAGCTCTGCTTCTTGATTTCAGGGGTGATTACAGGGTTTTCTTTAAGTAATCCATGAATGATACACTGTATGTGCTTGTTTGTATATGTTCCATTTTACAATGAAAAAGATTTTTAGCACAGTGGAAAGGAAATAATCATGCAGAAGCATCTGTCTTCTGAAGCTGCGGAGGCTCCCGCGGGAGAGCGAAGGGGGAGGGGCGGCGGCTCGGGGCGGCTCGGGCCGCGAGGAGGGGCCGTCCGGGCAGGGGACGTGGGTCTCAGGGGAGGGCGGGTGACGCCCTTGGAGGTGACCCTCACGCAGCAGCGAGTACAGGAAGGCGGGCGGGGCACAGCCTCACGGCTCGGGCTCTCGAATTAGCCCAGGACCCCACGGGGGACGGGAAATGCCTCCGCACGGCACCGGTCTCCTGCGGTCCTCTGCCTCCCCAGGCCCGGCCGCTGTCCGTGCCAGGCCCTCAGCGTGCTTGTGCCGGGCAGGCAGCTCCCGGGACCTGCGGGAAGGTGACACGGGCCTCGTGGGACACACACTCCCCGGGGCGGAGCCGGAGAGGCCTGTACAATCCGGGGACGCCTCTTCCCCTCCTTCCCTACAGCGCCCCCTTCCGGCCAGGGAGCAGGGAGCCCCGCCTGCCACCCGAAGACCAGGAAGAGGAGACGTTACCGCATCGCCAGGCGGGGTCTCCCCAGGTCCTGCGGAGACAGGAGGAGAGCGGAAGCCCTTCAGGACCGCGTTACCCGGTGGGACAGAGCGCGGCCGGCCCCTCTGCATCCCTGCCGCCCCTGGAATACTTCCGGCCTCCGACAAGCCTGGCTTAGCGACCTCTGGGAGCAACACTCAGCCTTCCTGCCTCCGGCCCCAGTAGGGAATGGGGGAGCCAGGGGTGCCCGGGCCGGAGAAGAGGCTCCTCACCTCGCCAGGCCCTGAGGTGGCTGACGATTCCGGCCAGGAGGAAGGTGAGCCCCAGCAGGAAGGCGGCGGCCCCGCCCAGCAGCTTTGCCCACGAGTATTCAGACCCGGCTCCTACGGAAAAGTCTTCCAGTTAGTGAAACGGGCCCGACATTTGTGCACCTTCCCGGAACCACAAACCTTCACACTAGAGGCCAAAGTGGGCGCTGTCAGAGAAGTTTAGAAACTGTTCTCTGGGGGAAAGGCTCAGGCCCACGAAGTCACCGCCCACTTCTTGCCGATTCTACGCCCCCCCCCCCCAGAAGCCCCAAAGTTCGAACTCAGTTCTCCAGGTCCCCGGGCCGAGCAAGGAGTGAGGCGATTCGACTCTCGGAAGACACGGGAATAGTCCCCTGTTTCCTGCCCCCCCACCCACCCAAGGACTACGCTGTGACTCGCCCAGATCTAGCGAAAGAAGAATTCGTGCTGTGACCTAGATTAACGCAAAGGGGTCACAGCGTGAGCCCGTGTGACCCCGAGGCAAGCCCAGAGAGCCCAAGAAACGAACCCTCACTCCACTCCACGGACACAGGGCTCGGCAGGCTGGGGTGCTCCACCCGGCAGCTGTAGATGTCTCCCGGGCCCGGGGTCACCTCCAGCATCACCAGAGTCTGAAACGTCCAGTCTCCGTTCCTAATGAGGCCGCTGGACACAACCCCGGCTCGCTCCTCCTGTCCGTTTCGGAACCAGCTGACCTTCACGTCCGCCGGGTAGAAGCCGGTCACGGAGCAGAGGAGCAGGTTGTGCTGCTGCGGGAACGGGGGCCTCTCGGGGTACACGGCCACCGCCGGCTGCACTGAGGAGGGACAGGGGAGGAGACGACAGGAAGGACACCAGGCTTCGGGGCCTGTCCCTTCCCGGGGCTCTTCCCCAGGACACCGAGCAGAAACCCGGACTGTAGGGAAACCTTCGCCCCGAGGCCTAAGAACCAGGGGCCTCGGTCTCCCCAGGGTCTGCGCTGGACCACGGCTCGTGTGGGCGAGAGTCCGCTACCGTCCACGCCCGTGGCTGAACGATTTCCCCCCAAAATGAGACCTACCCAGAAAATAAGCCCTAGCATGACTGTTCAGGATGCTCACGAGGAAGCCGTACCCCCAAAATAAGAGTTAAGATCCCCAGCCAGACGGACACGTTTAGTACGTCTATGAAAACACAAAACAGACATACTGGATTACATAATAATGTTAATACATAATTAAATACAAATAGTATTAGTACTTAAGTGACAGTGTAACTTGTAATTATTTGTAAAGACCTAAGCAGGTGCCTTTGAATGAAAAGTAAATGCCTGTGTAAGCGGATTAATTCAAGATTTATTGCCAAATGACCAATCAGAACACAGACACAGTCATAAATGATGTGCAGTCTGGATAATGAAAGGACCCGACTGTGCCTAATACGAATCTTCTTATTTCAATATGTGGTGTGTTTTAACAGACATACTTAATGCGCACACGTGAAATAAATAAAATGTTTTTCATTTTGGCGCCACAGTTTTTCAGCACTTTGTGAGGACTCTCACCCGCCGTCTGCTTTTGCCACCCCCACCTCCTAACACTCGGCTGAGTGGAAACTGTGAGCTCCAGGGTGCAAGACGTGGCGACTTAGCTGAAGAATCATCAGCTGAAGTCACCTAAGGCGAGCTCCGTGGCCGGACACGGGAGATGGCGGCCGACAGCTCCACAGGAAACGGAGTCACGGGAAATTCGGGCCAGAATTTGGGGTGTGAAGTGTTAGGCCGACCTTCCCTGAGACGGTGACAGGACTGTGCTGGCTAAACACAGGCTCTTGTGCGTGAGCAAGTATAGACGTGCACGTGAATAAAGGTAGGTTACTGTACACAGAAAACAAGGCATGTCCTAAAAACAAGCCCCGCAGAGCCCGCCTCCGCTCACCCCTCCTCCCCAGCGTGAAGGGCGCGCCCAGCCGGTAGTTGTGTCTGCAGACTCTGTCCACCGACGCCCTGCTGGTCTCCAGGATGTCCGGCCGGCTGTTCCACCGCGCGGCGTCCGGCCGCCCCAGCTCGGTCACCGCCACGAACCTCCCCACCTCACTGTCGAAGCGCACGAACTCCTCCAGGTTGAAGATGAATCTCACCACGAACCGCACCTTTTCCGTCCCGTTGGTGAAGTAGCAGTCAGCCTTCGCCTGAATCACAAAATCCTCTGGAAAACCGAGAAGGACCTCGAACCAGTGACCGTCCCCGGGAACCCAAGCCGTAGTCAGTGACGACGCGTCCCGTGGAGGCCTCTTCGGCTCCACAGCTCCGGGGCCTCGTGCTGTGGGGGAACAGCAGAA
>PVIC010014262.1:23543-36948 GCA_004025085.1 Thryonomys swinderianus | reverse complement strand
ATAGTCTCCCTTCTATTTTCTTGTCATCATTTTTAGATTCCTTACATTAAGGAAAATATGGTATTTTTCTGTTTGAGTCTGACTTATTTTGCTCAAGATGTTGAGCATCTCTCATATACTCATTGGCCATTTGTACTTCTCTTGAGAACTGTGTGCTCCATTCATTTACCCATTTACTACTGGGTTATTTGATATTTTTGTTGTTGAATTTTTTGAGTTCTTTATATATTCCAGGTATTAATCTTCTGTTGGAAGAGTAGCTGGGAAGATTTTTCTCCCATTCTATAAGCATCACTTTACCCTGTTAGTTGTTTCCTTTGGAAGCAACAGTAATTAAAGCAGAATGACATAGGTATATAAACATACAAATCAATGGAGTACAACAAAGACCAGAGGCAAGTTGCATATACATATGGCCAAAAGAAGTTGTTTTTTGTTTGTTTGTTTGTTTGTTTTAGACAGAGTCTCGCTTTGTAGTTCAGGCTGGCCCTGAGCTCACTATGTAGCCCAGGCAAACCTCGAACTCAGCAATCCTCCTGCCTCTGCCTCCTGAGTGCTATGATTACAGGCTTGAGCCACCAAGCCTGGCATCTGTGGTATGAGGTACTGATTGGCCTGAGCATGGCCACCACGCCCAGTATTGTTGTATGTAGTTACCGGGGACTGAACCAGGGACCTTACACTTGCAAGGCAGGTGCTGGAACCACTGAGCCAAATCTCCAGCCCAGGCCAAATGATTTTTTTTTTTTTTTGAGACAGGGTCTCGCTTGTAGCTCAGGCTGGCTCTGAACTCACTATGTAGCCCAGGCAAGCCTCGAACTCAGCAATCCTCCTGTCTCTGCCTCCCAAGTGCTGGCATTATAGGCATGAGCCACCACATCCAGCCCAGGCCAAATGATTTTTGACAAACATGCCACAATAAAGAAGTAAAATCTTTTCATCACATGATGCTACAAGGATCATAAAGTCAAGAGACATAAAAGAGATCAGAACTCAAGTCTGCTGAGCTCAGATATGACAAATACACACTGTCAAACAGGAAAGAGAGTAGAGAAAAGGTCAGAGAAAAGCATGGATGACAACTGGGCCCTCCAAGTTGCCTTAATCTCTCAGGAAAGCATATGGTTCTGCACCTCACCACTGTGAAGAAGGCCTCTCAGGTACATATCAGAGTTGTGCCATGAGAAGTGACTGGCCCTGCAGTGCAAGTACCCTGGTCCTGAGATACTGTCTGAGAAGACTACTGACTACGAGAGGACTACAAGGCTCCACTGCTCCCCAGCAAGAGCATGGGCTTCAGGGGCCACTGGAGGAAATGATGAAATGAGAGCAGGATAGAAGAGGAGAAGGAGAAAGGCCAGAGAAGGCATGTAGGCTCTGAGGTGAACTGTATGGAATGAAAAAATTGCTCAGTAGCCAGTTCTACTCTGATGTGTTCATCACACATATGTAAAAACTGGGGCCCAGAGGAGGACTGGACCTAAGGAGACTGCAGAGCTGAGTGGCAGATCTAGAGTTCAAGTTTGGTACATTTTTCTCTACAAATCCAGCTAATACTGGTATCTTTGTTTGGGGCTGCTATAAAAGAATATTATAGGGCCGGAGGGTTAGCTCAGTGGTTCTGGCGCCTGCCTCGCAAGCGCAAGGTCCTGAGTTCGATCCCCGGTAACCACATATAATGCTGGGCATGGAGACACGCCCACCAACAATCAACACCGCATACCACAATGCCGGACGTGGTGGCTCACGCCTGTAATCCCAGCACTCCGGAGGCAGAGACAAGAGGATTGCTGAGTTCGCGGCGGCTTGCCTGGGCACAAAGCGAGACCCTGTCTCAAAAGCAAAAAAAAAAAAAAAAAAAAAAGAATATTATAGGCTGGGTAATTTACAAGTAATAGCAGTTGATTTAGCTCACAGTTTTATAACTGGAATGACCAAGATTGAGCAGCTACAATCTGGTGAGGGTCATGTGCCACATAATAACAGAACATATCACACAGCACAAGTAAAAGCAATAGGGGTTAAAGTCATTTTAACAACAAAGCCACCCTGCGATCCTTAATAATAACCTCTTCATGAGCACAGAGCTTTCATGACCTCTGAAAGCTCCCACCTCCAAATGCTGTTATATTGGGGATTTAATCTCTGACACATAACTTTGAGGGACACACTCAAAACACAGCATCTAGCAAAGAAGGAGCTTCCTGGAAACCTAGGACAGATGGCCTCTGTGATTGCCATGATAGTGGGTGGCTTTCTAACATTCAAGGAGAGGTTTCTGTGCCCCAAAGTGAATGAGCATTCCACCTGCCACTCACCTGGAAAGCATAAGCCCTGGGCAATTCCCTGGGCCTACACTTACCCCAGGTCTCTATGAGCCCAGATACTGGGCTGATTAGCAACAAGAAAGAAAGGCAGCAGCTGCCCTAATTCTGACAAGAAGGGTCTGGCTGGGGGTCTCAGGTTGCTTAAGGAAGGTGTCTTACTACCGAGCCCTTCATCTTTCCTCCAGACTCCAACAACGGTTTCTCCTCGGCTGAGGGAGTCCTGCCAGCGGGCAAAGAGAGGAGGGTAAGTTTAGAGCTCACACAGACTGGCTGTGGAAGGCTCAAATCAGGCTCCGGCTACACAAGGTTTTGCCCTTTTCACATCAGTCTAGTAGTTCCTAGAGACCCCTGCAGGCTAGACATGCAAGGGGCCTGTCCCTATGGCAAATGGGACAAGAGGATGATCTCCCTCATCTCACCCCATCTGGGAGGCCCCATCCTCCCCTAATAGAGCCTCACCATACTCTACCCTAAGACTGACCCTTCTCTTAGTCTCTCCCACCAGCCCCCAAATGCAGGAACCTGTGGGATTCATCTGTAGCCAAATAACCAGTCCCCCTGTAGGAATTCCGTAGATGCTTACCAGGTTGTAATTACATGAAAGGATCACAGGTTCCTTTCACGAAGTTTGTATAATTTCTTTGTTTTTGCTGCTGAGGTTATTTATCTTACATTGACCTTTGCTTTGAGTTGGATCTAAAATGTGTTCATGGGTTAAAGGCTTGGTCTTCAACACAGAAAAGTATTCTCCTTTCTCCTTCCCTTCATCTTCTTTTCCCTTCCCTTCCCCTTCCCTCTCTCTCCTTTGTCTCTTTCTCTCACTCTTTTTCTCTTCCTCTCTCACTCCCTCAACTTCTCTCTCCCTCCCTGTTCCCTTCTGCCTAGGATGAGGCAAAGCACTTTGCTTCACCTCATTCTCCCCATCATGATGTTTCTGCCTCACCACAGGCCTAAAAGCAATGGAACCAACCAGCCATAGACTGAGACCATGAATCACAATAAATCTTTTTTTTTTTAGACAGGGTCTCACTTTGTAGTTCAGGCTGGCCCTGAGCTCACTATGTAGCCCGGCAAGCCTCAAACCTCGAACTCAGCAATCCTCCTGCCTCTGCCTCCTGAGTGCTGGGATTACAGGCACGAGCCACCATGCCCAATATCATATCATTGTATGTGGTTACTGGGATCAAACCAGGGACCTTACACTTGCTAAGCAGGCAGCAGAACCACTGAGTTAAATCTCTGGCCCCAGAATATATCTTTTATACTTTAAGCAGATTTTCTCACAGCAATCAAAAACTAATTAACACATCCTTAGTTCCATGTTAAAGTTCCTTTAACAGGAAATACAAACTTTGCCTCGGTCCAGCTACATGGAAAAGAGGTTGCCACACTTTGGCCAGGCCAAAATTGCTGGCTAGTGGACCTGAGATGCTCAGAGTTAGAGTTCCAGAGTGGTTGCCCAGGAGGAGTGGGAAGGAGGGAAAGATTCATGCAGCTTGAGGACAGGGGTGATTGATTATGAAGGCGAGAGAAGCTACAAAAGAGGGGAATGTGGGGCTAGGACTGCTCCCCAGCCTACCTAACCAGGGCTCTTTATGCTTCCTCTCTGTTCATCCCTAGTCTTTTCATACAACCCAACAGCATGTTTTAAACATTCTGCCTCCTGAATATCTCTAGAATCTTACACCCCTCTCCATTACCTAATCCTGGTCACTATTTTCTCTTCTATGAACAACTTTGCCAGTTTCTTCCAAATCTGACTATGTACAAGATTAGACAAGCATTTAGCCACAGCTCTAATCACATGCTCCCATACTTGAAACCTTTCTCTAGCTTTCCACATATCCTAAGAAAATCCAAACTCTTCCTTGGCTGACAGGCTGCACATGGTCTGGCTCCTGCCCATCACAGTCTATTCATCTTACATCTGCTTTTCCAAGTCCCATTCAAATCATCTTTCAGTTGTTCCATCAAATTAAACTCCTTCCATCTCCAGAGATTTTATGCCCCTCCCACCCAAGGAACTCAACTGGATCCTGTACATCTTCCTCATCTTCACCTTAACTTTCCTCTGCCCTAAAAAGCCAATCTAAAGTATACCTCCACTGTTTCACTCACAGCTCTTATCAAAATGTAGAATGATTATATTGTTCACTTATTTGTGAGTTCAGGGTCTTCTCATAAGAAGGTTAGCTTCATGAGACCAGGAACTGCATCTCTCCTCTTCACCACAAACATCTCAGTACCTACAGTGCCTCCCACAGAGTAGATCCTTGGCAAATGTTTGGCACGGAGGGAAGAGAGATAGTGACTCTCCTAGCATTCTTCCAGAAATCTCCAAGGGACTAGACCTACCACAGAGCCCCAGAGCTCTGGGAATCTGTAGAAAGATAAAGATACTTTACAACAAAATGT
Organism: Thryonomys swinderianus; assembly: GCA_004025085.1. Lineage (NCBI taxonomy): Eukaryota > Metazoa > Chordata > Mammalia > Rodentia > Thryonomyidae > Thryonomys > Thryonomys swinderianus. The sequence continues at coordinate 32,206 of PVIC010014262.1, read as the reverse complement.
GGGCCAGAGTCACACAGTAATAACCAGAAAGAGAAATACTCCAGAAGGATACAGAGGAGCCCTAGAGGTCTGCTCCAGGACAGGGCTATCAACTTTGATTTACCCAAACTGTTCCCCCATCTGTCAGGCTATATTTTTTATAAAACCTTGGACCAGAGTATTGAGTATGAGGCCAAGTAGGAGCACTTGTTAATCAGTGGAGCAGCAGTCAATGAGAGCACAGTGTATGTAGCCTATAAACAGGCTTCTGAATAAATGGGCATGGTAATACCTCCCTTGCTAGAATGTTATGAGGAATAAAGGCCATAATATACCAAAAGTTTTAGCACCTTAGCCAGCATAAAGTAAATACTCTTAATTCCTTCTCTCATTCTCCCTCCTCCCAAGGAAAATAATTAGAGTGTGTACTCTGTGATTCCTTTCCTTGTCTCCTCCATGTCTAACCTGAACTGTGATATCTGGGTGGGAAACAGCTTCAGGCTGCAGATGCTATGACAGCGTTGCTTAAATTGAATTACAATGAAACCAGAGAAGCCTTCAGTTCTCCCAGGGAGTTCAGAAGTGTTCACCCTTAGAGTAACTACATACTGCACAGGAAAAGTCATTCAAGTGATAAGAAGTCATTCAGATCACCATCTAAGGCAGCTTTTGCTTTTGAAATAAACTCATTCCTTATTAGCACACACTAGGGATTTCCAGGATTGAATATTATTTCTATTAAACAAAACCCATTTTAAAACATTTTCATGCTCTCAGGGTCCTATGTAATTTGATCTCTCCACAGTGTCACTCTTTTTCATATAGAGAGAGCCATAAGCCCTGATGAGAGAGGGAAAGAGGCATTGCTCCAATGAGGGCTAGAAGCCAGGCATCAGAACATAGGGCAAATCATTGAGAGCTTGTGGCCACAAAACAGTATCTGGACTTCTCCTGAAAGCAAAAGAAAGCTAAAGAAAACCAAATGAATTCTTAAAATAGGAAGTGATACAATATTTTTAGAATGCTCTTTGTTTATAAAGACAAATGCAGACATGAAAAAAATAAAAGTTAGGGAACTGTTTAAAAATTCATTTAGTTTAGATAAAACAACCCCCCAAAAAACAAAAATGATAAAATAGATAATAGGTGAAGTAAACATCAAAATGGAAATTTTTATACTTTAAAGTATAATTCTAAGGAAGTAAAGTCAAATGTAATTACACATACCTATATTCCCAGTACCCTGGGAAACTGAGGCAGGAGGGCCACATGGTCTAGCCAGTCAGGGAATTTAGTAATTTAACAGGACTATGTCTAAAATAAAAAGTAAAAAAGGGATGGAGATGTAGGTTAATGTGAAGACTGTGGTTAAATACCATTACTGCAAAAAGAAAGAAAAAAAGAAAAATGAAAGAAACACAAAGAACTCTTTCAACTCAATCATAAAAAGACAACCCAATTTAATAAACTGACAAAGACTTAAGCAAACATATCTCTAAAGGAAATGATCAAGAAGCACAAGGAAGATGTTCAACATCATCCATTATTAGAGAAATCTAAATCAAAATGAGTCCACTAAAAAGGTTATGATTGAGTGCCAGAGATTTAGCTCAGTGGTTCCGGTGCCTGCCTCACAAGTGCAAGGTCCTGAATTTGATCCCGGAAACCACATACAATAATGTTGGGCGTGGTGACTCACGCCCACCAGCAATCAGTACCACATACCACAGTGCCAGGTGTGGTGACTCACACCTGTAATCCCAGCACTTGGGAGGCAGAGACAGGAGGATTGCTGAGTTCAAGGCTTGCCTAGGCTACATAGTGAGCTGAGGGCCAGCCTAAACTACAAAGCAAGACCCTGCCTCAAAAAAAAAAAAGTTATGATTGAAAAAACAGGTGATAACAAATATTGGGGAGGATACTGAAAATTGTTGGTAGAAACATAAAATGGCAAAGCCTCCTGCAAATCAGTTTGTCAAGTCCTAAAAAAAAAAATTTCTGAGTTATATGTAATCTCATTCAATCCTAACCAAGAGAATTAAAAACATGTCTACTAGATGCCCCTGCCCCCATGACAGAATTCTATCTCCTGTTCAGTGCTATGATGCATGGTGAAAAGATTCAGAGACAGAATTAAGGGACTAAATACAGAGAGCCAAGATGTCCAGTGCTGAATAAACAGCAAAGACCCTGACCAACCAAAACCACTGATATTTATTGGTGACACAATCATTGTTAAACTGGGGTAAAGAGGCTATGTGTGGTTGCTATGGGTATGTTGCTGATGCAGACAAGGCTTGTAAAAAAAAAAACACAAAGTTTTCTGATCTACTGGGAACAGATTTTGGGTTAGAGTCACTCTGACCCTGGTTATGTGTTATCTCATATGCCTTGGTCAGACTCACTTCTTAAATAAGCCATTTTTAAGGTTAACTGTTTATAGTCTGCACTACTCAAAGCCTGCTTTGGATATGATCATTGGGTGGTCCTCCATGCATGTCCACACAAAAAAACTTGTACATGAATGTTCACACATTAATCGTGATAGTAAAGAGTAGAAATAATCCAAATGTTAATCAGTTTATGAATGGAAAAACAAAATATAGTACAATGGAACAGTACTGACTCATTAAAAAAAGGAAATGCTAACATATCATACTTCATATAAATGAACCTTGCAAATATGTTAAGTAAGAGGTTAGTTTAAAAAGATCACATATTGCATGATTCCATTTATATTAAATCTCCAAACTAGGGAAATCCACAGAAACATAAAGTAGATTAGTATTTGCCAGGGGCCAGGAGAAGAAGGAAATGGGGACATGGCAGGAGAAGCAAGAAAACTAACACAACAGTGAAATTCATGATGCTTGATGAACCATGAGTAGCAAAATCCTTTCTCTCTGACCCAAGAGTTTCATGGCTTCTACCAGCATCCATGAAACTGTGATGGGCCATACATTAGCTTATAAGTAAAGTAAATCTTTTTTTTTTGAGACAGGGTCTCAGCTTTGTGGTTCAGGTTGGCCCTCAGCTCACTATGTAGCCCAGGCAAGCCTCAAGCTCAGCAATCCTCCTGCCTCTGCCTCCTAAGTGCTGGGATTACAGGTATGAGTTACCATGTCCACCACTGTGGTATGTGGTACTGATTGCTGGTGGGCCTGAGTCACCATGCCAGGTGTTGTTGTATGTCGCTACCAGGGATCAAACCAGGGACCTTGCGCTTGCTAGGCAGGTGCCAGAACCACTGAGCTAAATCTCTGGCCCAAGTAAAGTAAATCTTGACTTTCATACTTCAACAAAGAGGATGTGAAGTAACCAGATCATTATCTAGTCAGAGACCACAGAAAGAGCAGCCAACTGACTCTCCCTCTCCTTCATCCATTGCCTGCCATGGCCAGGCAAAAATATGTAGCCCAGGGATAATAGTGAGAGAAGACACAGAAGGAGGGCAGCACAAAGTGTCTGGACATACTTAAAAAGAACAAAATGCTTCCAAACCCAGAAGACTAGTGACACATTCCATAAAGAGTACCTTCCCTTTCCATTACCTGAATGCAATTAACAAATTCAGCATCCACAGGCTAATTGAGAGTCTCACAAACAGAGAGGATCCCAATCAACATTCACCAAGTACTTGAGGAAACCAATACTATGACAGAGGTACACACAAATAAATACATAAGAACGCCCAAAGAAGGAGACTTAAATTAGCAAGCAGAGTAAATCTTCAGAATAAGGAAAAACAATATGTGTGGAAAGGTGCAAAAGAAAATTATAGCTGGGGCCAGAGATTTAGCTCAGTGGTTCTGGTGCCTGCCTAGCAAGTGCAAGGTCCTGAGTTCAATCCCGGGCAACCATATACAATTCCAGGGGTGGTGACTCACACCCACTAGCAATCAATACCACATACCACAATGTCGAGAGTGGTGACTCATGCCTGTAATCCCACTCGGGAGGCACAGGAAGGAGGATTGCTGAGCTCAAGGCTTGCCTGGGCTACATAGTGAGCTGAGGGCCAGCCTGAACTTCAGAGCGAGACCCTCAAAAAAAAAAAAAAGAAAAGAAAAGAAAATTATAGTCATAAAAAATTTTAAATGGCTAGAGATTTTAAATTGTGATCATAAAATAACAGCTGAATAAAAGACTAAACCCAACTAACAACAGATCCAAGAAATGAAAGATTGAGTCAAACAACCTTCCTTTAGAGCAATCCAATAAGACAGAGACAGAAATATGAAAAAAGGACTAGGAGACATTGATATCCAAGAGACAAAACATTATCAAAATGTAGTGTCAGGAAGAGAAATTAGAGAATACAGAGTATTCAAAAAATAACAGGGAAAAACATTCCAAAGGTTGAGGAAAAACAAACCCTCAGACTAAAAAGGGCCAAAAATCAAACCAACAAATCTAAGTCAGTGTATACCTTAAAACACCAGTCAGAAATTAAATAATAACAGGCCCAGGGATTTAGCTTACTGGTACAACACCTACCTTTGAAGAACAAGAGCCTGAGTTCAATCCTTGGTACTGCCAAAAAGGAAAAGAAAAGAAAGAAATTAGTAATAACATAGACCAACATTATTTAATAATTCAGTGATACATCATATATAATCTATTTAAGCATCATTATTTAGATTTAAATTTAAAATAATTATAATCAAATAGAATTTAAAATACAGCTCCTCAATTATAATTCACATACTTTTAAGGTCTTGACAGTCATATACAGTTACAAACCACTTCATCAGACTGCACAGATACAAAGTATTTCCATCACACCAGAAAGCTCTGCTGGACACTATGGAAAAGATATAAAAAATACTGGGTCTAACTGTACAATATAAGAAATTGCACCAAAAATTTAAAAACATATTTTCTTCAAATGCACGTGAGACACTCCAAACTGTTGACCACCATAAAGGAAATCATCCAATTGACACTCACTAATACAAGAAAATAGAGTTCCAAATAAAAAGACAATGAGATGCTCAGGATTTCTAAGAGAAATTTTAATGTAAACATAATTCTTAGGTTAAAGATGAAATCAAAATGGAACCAGCAACTAAAAATGAAAAGAAAATGACAACTTGGAATGCAACCAGCAAAGAGGTTCAAAAATTTATATTTGTAAATGATTTGCTGGAGATGTAGGGTGGCAGGGTATAAAAAGAAGTTTAAGTTTTTTCTTAGAAACCAATAACAACAAAAATAGGGGAAATATCTTCATTTTTAGGAAATTTAATGAGCAAAAGCTGCCAAATCTTTAGAGAAAACATATATTCCACACTATAGAAACTGTTTCAGAGTACAGGAAAAACAGATACTTCAACTTATTTCACAAGGCCAACATAGGTCTAATATTAGGGAGAAATTAAACAAAAGTGTATGCCAACCACATTTATAAACAATATATCTATAAACATTTACATATATAATGTTTATATATTTATGTCTTTTTTATATTTCCTAAATAAAAAGATACTAGAAACATATGATCAATTAAACATCTTTCCCTAATTTTTAAAAAAATATCACCTGACTGACTATTGACTGAAGAAAAATTCTTCAAGGTGATAAACTAGCAAAAGCGTACTATAGCTGGGCATGGTGGCTCATTCCTATCTTCCCAGCACTCAAGAGGCAGAGGCAGGAGGACTGCTGAGTTCGAGGTTTGCCTGGGTTACATAGTGAGCTCAGGGCCAGCCTGAACTCAAAGCGAGACCCTGTTAAAAAAAAAAAAAAAAAAAAAAACCTACTACAAAATTTAAGTTAGGGGTGAAACTTTAAGAGGAATCCTAACAGTCAAATCCTAGCCAATGATACTTGTCATCACCAATGTAATTTAACTGTGTAGAGGCAGATACCACTAATACAATCATACAACAAATTATGTATATGCATAGGAAGAGACCAAACTGATAAATTTTCAGATCATAATGATGAAGTAAACAAATTTAAGAGAAGAGTCAAACAAATTTAAGAGAATAGTCATGAATAATTAAGAAAACTAATCATGAGTACTGTGAGGCCATTAAATACCCAAAAGGAAAAACAGGAACAAGGGGAGAGGAAGGGCATAAATTTCTTTTATACCTACAACAAGCAATCATAAAATGTAATAGAAAAATATATACTATTCACAAGAGGAATAAATGATAAATACAAAAAGAAGGAATCTAATAAAAACTGTAAGACGTGTGTGAAGCAAACTTTAATACTCTACGTAAAGAAAACCTTAATAAATTTTCAGATGTACTGTTTCTGGTAAGGAAGATGTAAGAATATAAAGATACACATACTCTGAAATCAATCGATAACAGTGTAATTCTACAAAACTCACAATAGGTTTCAAGAAAGAAGTTGGTAAGCTCAGTATATATTCATCCTGAAGAAAACATGTCCAAGCATAGTCAAGATAATTTTGAAAGAGAAAACTAATGAACAGATTTGCCATACTAAACAAAAAATTAATAACTTTAGCTCTAAAACAGAAATACATTATAGATTAATGACACAACAAAGAATTTAGAAAGAGACCAACAAGAAAGGAAAATCTGGCATAAAATGAGGAGACAATTCAAGTAGATAGAGAAATAGAGCTCGGATATGTGTCAGTGGTACAGTGGATGCTTAGTATGTTGAGGGCTTCGATTTATTGCCCAGCACCAAAACAAGAGATATAGAAAGAAAAGAAGAAATTACTTTATTAAGAAACAGTGAAGAGTCAATTGGCTCTTCATTTAGAAATATAAAAACAACCCTCATGTATAATACTAATAGAAGTAAAAAATTTAGTTATCACAAGAAAATAATTCAATAAATTAATTGACGTGAGAAATTTTATCAAAGTGAAAGCAAAATATAGTTTCCACAAGATAAAAGAGGCTATAAATATGGTAAAGGAAAAGCAACAGATTTTAGAAAAGATCAGAAAAAGTCATATCCATAACAAATAAGAACTTTATAGAAAATGGAGCTACGTAGTAGAAAGCTACACAAAGGATATAAGGGGAAACTCTCCTATGAAGCAATTATACTTCTAATAAAACATAAAAATGTGTTCAATTTCACTATTACTTTAGAAAGTCTAATTAGAACAACAAGATGAAATATTCTATTTATTGGGGAAAATTTTTAAGATTAATAATCAAATGTTGTAGAAGTTATATAGAAATAGAAATTCTTAGATACTGCTAGTGAACATGTAAGTAGAAAGGCTTTAAAGTGTCATTTAACAGTATTTGTTAAAATTTTAATGTGAACACTGACTTTTGGTTTGAACATTCTTTCCTTGTTTTAATGGAAAAGTCCCACAAGCAATAAGGTTAGAAAAAAAGTTAAACCACTTTCAGGGAAGCTAAAAAGACACCTAAAACCCCGAATTACCAAATATATGCCAAAAGGAAAGAAGACCAGATCTCAGTAACAGTCAAAAAGGAAAACTTTCTAGAGGACTAGCTAAGGTGAGAATCCTAAACCCTTTCTTTGCTGAAATAGAGTCCGTGGCTGAAATCAGACATGCCCATGAATCCACATGAGTTCAAAGAAACGCAGTAAATTGAATTGATCAAGGAATCACACAGATAAGCTATATACACACAAGAAATATAGAAAGGACAAGCTTTTACTTTGCTTTTTAAAAAATTCTGCATGAGGGGCTGGAGGGTTAGCTCAGTGGTTCCGGCACCTGCCTCGCAAGTGCAAGGTCCTGAGTTCGATCCCTGGTGACCACATATAATGCTGGGCGTGGAGACTCACACCCACCAACAATCAGCACCACATACCACAGTGCCAGACGTGGTGGCTCACGCCTGTAATCCCAGCACTCGGGAGGCAGAGACAGGAGGATTGCTGAGTTTGAGGCTTGCCTGGGCTCCATAGTGAGCTCAGGGCCAGCCTGAACTACAAAGCGAGACCCTGTCTCAAAAGCAAAAAAAAAAAAAAAACAATTCTACATGAGCTTATCTTACACATTTTGAAGACACAAATGTTAAAAGGTGGAATAATGATCAACAGCAAAATACAGTATCTCTAAGGCCGAGGATCCGGATACCTGAAAAACAACTTGACCAAGAGTGAAAAATGAAATGGACCTCTGGGAATTGGAAGGGAACTTACAGGACATACGAGGACAGAGTATTATAAACAGAAGATAGCGTGATGTTAGTGACCAGTTACTCAGAGATACCTTGAAAACAAGAGAACATGAAAAATTGATTCAGCAGCTGCTAGGTGACACAAAAAAGACTAAGCTAAGGTTAACTGGAATTAGTGAAAACTCAGAAGAAAACACAAATGGCATAAAACAAATGTTACAGAAATAATACTTTTCAAATATAGGGAAAGAATTAAACATACAGATAAGTGACACTTATAGAACCCCAAATAGTCATGATCAAAGCAAGAATTTCTCCACAACACATCATAGTAAAAATCCCAGAAGCTGAGCATAAGTACAGAGTCTTAAAAGCCATTAGAGAACCTGTAGATGCAAATGAGTTCTAGAAAGTAGGACAGCTTTTATAGAGTGGAATATTTCTATAGGAAACTTGGTGTGGGAATGTGATGAGGGGAAGGAATAAATATGATACAGAAAGAAAATAAAAGAGCATGTATAAGGGGGGAGGAGGGGGGAGTGGGTAGGGATATGGGTAAAAATGAGAATTAACTTGTGGCAT
>PVIC010014262.1:0-23443 GCA_004025085.1 Thryonomys swinderianus | reverse complement strand
CCATTAGAGAAAAGCAAATAAGAATTTATAAAGGTAGACCCAATAGAATTACAGCAGGATTTCTGACACAAAATAAAGTTAGGAGAGGTTGGAGTTAATAAGTACATCAACTTCAACAAGAAAATGACTTCCAACCCTTACTGATATGTCCTGTAAAATTACTTTTCAAAACTGATGAAATAAGATAATTCCATTACAAAGACCACCTTAAGAAATACATGGCTGGGCCAGAGATTTAGCTCAGTAGTTCCAGCGCCTGCCTAGCAAATTCAAAGTCCCTGGTTCTAACCCCAGTAACCACATATAACAATACCGGGCATGGTGACTCATACCCACCAGCAATCAGTACCACATACCACAATGCCAGGCGTGGTGGCTCACACCTGTAATCCCAGCACTCAGGAGACAGAGGCAGGAGGATTGCTGAGTTGGAGGCTCACCTGGGCTACATGGTGAGCCCAAGCCTGGCCTGAACTACAAACCAAGACCCTGTCTCAAAAAAAAAGAAAAAGAAACAAATACGTGGCCACCAAACCAGCACTACAAAACATTCTCAAGGATACACTAGAAGAGACAATGGAGCCAATGATGCCAAAGTCTAATAGAATGAATGCAGGAGGCAGGATGAACAGTTATACAGAAAGTTGGGAGAGAATCAGCAACAGAAAAATAAAATAATAACAGAAATGAGTCAAATCTTTTCAGGAATAACTCTCAGTGTGAATGTTTTCCCCAATCAAAAGACACAGATTGACTGAATAGATCAATAAACAAAACCCAATGATATGCTGTATCATATTTAATTCAGAGGAAAATCACAGATTAAAAAATCAGAGGGTAGATTCCATGCAATAGAAACCCCAAAACAAAAAAGAATAACTACCCTCTTTTTAACAAAGTGGACTTCAAGTCAAAATTGACCACAAAAGGCAAAAGTCACTATATTTTGGTTAAGCAAACAATTCAACAGGAAGAGATAACAATTATGAACATATATTCAGCAAACAATGATACACCCAGTTTCATAAAATAGATACTAGTGCACATAAAATGTCAGATAAACATCATTGTTATTAGAGTGGGGGACCTTAATAACCCACTATTACAAATAAATCAACTAGACAAAAAATAATCAACAAAGAAATATCAGTTAAATCAAACCTTAGCCAACAAAAATAATGCCAAACATAATGCAACAAAGTGTCAAAAAGATCATATACCGTGACCAGGGAAGCTTCATCCCAGGGATGTAGGGATGATTCAACATATGCAAATCGGTAAATGTAATTTATTGCATGATCATCTCAAAAGATACAGAAAAGGCCTTTAAAAAGAAGGACATGGTGGAACACACATATACTTTGCTGCAAGTTTGAAGCCAGCCTGGACAACATAGTTCAACCCCAGCCTGAAGTACATAGAGACCCTGTCTCCAAAATAAAAGGGGTCTTTTAAAAAATCCAACATCCACTCATGATAAAAATCCTGAACAAAATAGACACAAAAAGACCTTATCCCAATCTGATTTAAAAAAAAAAAAACATTTAAGGGTCCAGGGATTAGCTCAAGTGGTACTGTGCCTTGGAAGCACAAGGTCCTGAGTTTGATTAAAAAAAAAAAAAAAACCTATTTATGGCCAACCTACCCATTTCATATTAAATAGGGGAGAAATTTAAAGCTTTCCCTCTATAATCAGGTATACAAGTAAGGATGTCTACTATTAACACTCACATTCAGTACTGTACTCAAAACTTTAATAAAAGCAATCTCACAATAGGAATATGGATAGGAAAGGAATAAATCAAACTGTCTTTACTTGCAAAACTTCATATTACAGAGATATGTACATATCCATGTTTATAGCAGCACAAGTCATAATAGTTGAATCTTGGAAGCATCCTATATGTCAATCAACAGATGAATGAATAAAGTAAATATATTTATACACAGTGGAGTGCTACTGTGCCCTAAAGAAAGATAAATTTGAATCATTTGTAGAAAGCAGCTGCACCATAGACCATAATATTAAATAAAATAAGTCAGGTACAAAAACTTAAATATTCCATGGTTTCTCTTGTATAAGAAACTCAAATTATAAATCACATGGTTTCTGTTCTATGAGAAACCCAATGTCTAAATAAGCTAAAGAACAAAATAGATAATAGGAAACAAGAAGGAATTTTTGTAAATGGGAAGGTAACCAAGAGATGAAAGGAGGGCCATGGAGGAGAGGAAAAGAAAACTAAAAAGATGTGTTATGTACATGTACCAACTCCCCACAATGAATGCAACGTAAATGTGCACTACTAAAAAAGAAAAGAAAAAATTGACACTGTAATCAAAAGCATCAATGCTCTAACTGTACCATTTAAATGAAGCTGGACATGCTCGCTCCAGCAGCATATATACTAAATAGAGCTGGGAAAGCCAGACTCGGCTCTACCATGTCCTAACTCTTGGGCAACATGTTACCATTTTTACATAACATTGGATCATTTGTAAATTAAAACTAAAAAAAGATAAACCGTGCCAAAGAATTTAGCTTTGGTCAACTTTTATAAACTCCTACTTCAGTTGATCTCGGCATAATAATTATTATAGGATCAACCCTTAGGTAAAGCAGTAGGTGCTTATATCCAACAAGGCTAGCATTCCTTCGCGCTCCAAATTCTGCAAGATATTACCTTTACTCACAACTGTTAGAACAGAACGGAAGCACAAGAATAGCACGCCAAAGCACACTACATTATTTGGTCACAAGACAAAGAGGACATTTCCAGGACAGTCCCTGAACAGCAAATAGACTTGTTTCTCAGCGTTTCGCTTTGACATTCCAGTCCAAAACCGCACGCTCATTGCTTCCACGACCCTTCTGAGGTACCTCCACGAGAACTCCACAGCTGGAGCCAATCCTGAGAAAGGAAGTTGCTCTGCCCTCTATTGGACCGTGAAAGTATTATGTAACAGGGACCTACCAACCACAGATGTCTCTATTGGTCCATTCCTGATGGAGCCCACCTAAGGGCGGAGCCAAGGCTGACTTTCCCGGCATCACTTGCAGCAGAACGGGCCGTCCACTGTGCGTCTTGACCAGCTCGAGGAAGACTTGGGATTCTAAGGGGTAAAACTAGACCAGCGGCGGAAGCTGCTCCCTCCAAGCCAGCACAGCAGGCCACTCAGCGGCTGGTTCGCCTTAATTTTTCCCCGCCTCAGGAAACTAACTTGTTACTACGCACAGGAGTGCAGGCCTGAAGCCTATCCCCGGCGCCCACTCCCCGCCATCGACATGCTGAGCATCCAGCCCCGTAGCCCTGCTGCCTACCCTGCGCCCTTGTCCTCACCACAGCCCTGCCTGGAGAATTATAATGACCCAAACACCGGTATGGCGCCAATGCTGGTAGATGCCGCAGATCCGCCCACCGCGCTGGCGCTGGCCTCTATGGTGATCCTGTCAGAGGGCTGCAGCCTGCAGCTACCCCTAGATGGCTTCAACTTGGTGGTGGAGGCCATGCCGGACTCGGTCTTGCAAGTGACTCTTCAAGACCATACCCTCATCCTGGGCCCCCACCACCTCCTGGGCTCCAACGACCCAGGTCCCGGAGAGGAGAGCAACTCACTTGAAGTCCTGAATGCGCCATGCACCCACCTGGACGCTCCCCTGGAAAATGACATCATCCTCTTGGTCGAGGAGGAGGGATTTTGCACCTCCGTGCCAGAAATCCCAGAGATTGCCAGCCATGAAGAGGTCCAAACCCATAATGATGAGCACCCTGTGCTCCTGGAACCCTATGGGGACCTTCCAGCTGGCTTCACTGCTGGGCTCTGGCCCACTGCAGTATCAAGTCCTCACCTACAGGGCTCTTTCCCAGAGTCAAGGCATTTGGGCCCCATCATGCCTTTGGAAAGTGGCTCTCCTGGCCTCATCTTCGACCAGGACTACTTTCATCTGCTGAGACCCTTCCCCACCTCACTGCAACCTATGCCTCCCTTTCCCAGTCCTGGTCCTCAGGAGCGCCCTGTGCGTCTGGGTCCTCATCGCAAAGCTAGAAGACGTCTGTTCCAGGAATGACTGGCCTACACCCTGCTGGGGTCCACGTGAGAGCCTCCTCAGGACTATTGTTTGTCCACTGCACAACCTACAGGGCTATATAACAGTTTTTTTTAATGTTGACAACATTGCAGAGTTTAAATCAGGGGCTGTTTTAGAAAATCTGGAAGACGTTCTGGTTTTCCACAAAAAGGGGGGTCATGGCTCTCTGATATACAGTCTACTTTCAGACCTAGAGACTGTTTCTTATTCCTTTTTCCCTATAGAAGTCACCCTTATGAAGTTTGAATTTTCCTGAATTGTTTTGCCTTGTTTATTTGTTTTTAGTTTTGTTCTTTGATGCATGTGTTATTGTTGTCTGACCAGGGTCTTGGCATGTGGTTCAAACTGCCCTTGAACTCACTGTGGAGTTTGTGAACCACCACACCTAGGTTCTCCCCAAGTTTTACTTCAGACCTCAGCTCTAGCACTTTTCTTTTTAAACCCACACTTTCTCCAACATCCTACCCTGAACTTGTTTTGTCCCAAAGTAGTTACCAAGTATCCTTTGTTTAAGGGGAAGTGGGCTCTTGTTTGTTGTGTGACTACCTTCTCACCGTAGACTTTTTCCTTAGGAAAGCTTAGCCCACTTTGGAATATCTCACAAATAGCTTATTATACTAATGTCTGTTGTTTACAAACAGACAGTACTGGAAAGAATGACTATGCACTCTCCTTTTTTTTTTTCCTCCTTTTTTTTTCCTTCGGTTAGCAAAGAACTACAGTTGTTTTAACTGTTTTTTTATTTTCACAAAAGAACCAGCTCTTTTCCATATATTTCCTCTTACATATTATTAACTTAATTCTTTGGTTCTGAAAAAGTTCATAATGCTTTATTTTTCATATTCTCACAATTTCAAGATCTCAAATATATTTGTACATTGTTACTAATGTATAAAAATATTTCTTTTATATGTTGATCTGGTACCCAAGAAAATTATTTATCTTGAGATTTTTTGGTTCATTGATAAGGATAATAGCTCAAAAATGGAAATGTGTTGTCTTTTTACAAGCATCTTACATCTTTCCTTAATTTGTATTGGATATGACTTTCTTTAACAATGTGGTTGATGAGACATTCCCATCTTATGTCTTGTGTTAACTATTCTAAATTTTATTAATTATTTTATTGTAAATGTTTGGTATATCACATTGAGGAAGTTTATTTTCAGTCTTACAGATTATGAAAGAACTATTGTAGGGCCAGAGATTTAGCTCAGTGGTTCCCTCACCTGCCTAGCAAGCACAAGGTCCCTGGTTTGATCCTGGCAACCACATACAACTATTTTGGGTATAGTGCTCACACCCGCCAGGAATCAGTACCACATACCACAATGCCATGCGTGGTTGCTCGTGCCTGTAATCCCAGCACTCGGGAGGCAGAGGCAGGAGGATTGCTGAGTTCGAGGCTTGCCTGGGCTACATAGTGAGCTGAGGGCCAGCCTGGACAACAAAGCAAGACCCTGTCTCAAAAAAAAAAAAAAAAGAACTATTATATTTGTGAGGTTTTGTTGGTTTTTGTGGGAAGTTTGCTAAATAACTATAAGAACTATGAACTATGAACTTATTGAAATGTTGAATTTAATAACAATTCAGTTAGTTTATATTTTTAATTTTTGTGAATATATATATAATGAATACATGGATCTTTGGGGCGATTGGAAGGATACATGGCCAGTGTTAGAGATATAAGACTTAAAAATTAGATGTCCTTCTGAAGACTCAAAAAGAGTGAAAGGAGTTATCTGAAGGGTCATGTTAAGGTTTTAAATGTTAAATTATAAGAATTTATCTTCTGTATGCATGACTTTTGAAGTATCATTTATCATCAGTTCATATGGTAAATGGCACTTATTGAACTTCTAATGACTAAGTAAGTTTGCGTGTCTGTTTTTCCACTTTTTTTTTTTTTTTTTTTTGTGGAGACAGGGTCTCACTTTGTAGTTCAGGCTGGCCCTGAGCTCAATATGGAGCCCAGGCAAGCCTGTAACTCAGCAATCCTCCTGTCTCTGCCTCCCGAGTGTTGGGATTACAGGCATGAGCCACCACGCCCGGCACTGTGGTATGTGGTATGTGGTATTGATTGCTGGTGGGCGTGAGTCTCCACGCCCAGCATTGTATGTGGTTACCAGGAATTGAACCCAGGACCTTGTGCTTGTGAGGCAGGTGCCAGAATCACTGAACTAAATCTCTGGCCCTCCATGTTATTTTATAAAATTATAATTTCCCCTACATTGTATTTCGGTTTGGGGAGGCAGTAAGGAAGTTTTGGGCTTTGTTCTTATGCGGAAGTGGATTTTATGCACACCATTCTAATATTAAAATGTCCATGTTTTCCAGTTGTTTCATGTTTCCATAACAAAATAAATTATTACTGTTAAAGCTAAAATCAACAGTGGTAATTTTTTATTTTGAACACTAGAAATTATAATTTAGATTACCAAAATGTTGTGACAATTTCTGTTTTCTATTCTTATATTCTACTCCATCATTAGGTCCTCATTTGTTTTCTTACTATGGTAATTTTTTAAGAAGTCTTTCCTCCATGGACTGTATAGTAAATGTTCATTTGTACATCTGCATATTCTTCAGTTACATTTGCAGATTGTGTGATATTTTAGCTGGGTGTACAACTCTAAAACTATACATATGATCTCTCACTACTTAAAGGACAATATATATATACATTTTTTTTTTGAGACAGGGTCTCTCTTTGTAGTTCAGGCTGGCCCTGAGCTCACTATGGAGCCCAGGCAAGCCTCGAACTCAGCAATCCTCTTGTCTCTGCCTCCCAAGTGCTGGGATTACAGGCGTGAGCCACCACGCCCAGCAAAGGACAATATTTTCTTCAACATTTACTGTACCAGATGAGAAGTCTTTCCATTTGTATGTCATTTCTTTGTATGAAATTAAGTTATTCAATATAGTACTTTTTTTTTGAGACAGGGTCTCACTGTAGTTCAGGGTGACCCTGAACTAATTTATGTAGCCCAGGCAAGCCTCAAACTCAGCAATCCTCTTGTCTTTGCATCCTGAGTGCTGTTACAGATGTGAGCCACCACACCTAGCCTTGTGGTATGTGGTACTGATTGCTGGTGGGCATGAATCACCACACCTGGTATTGTTGCATGTGGTTGCCAGGATTGAACCAGGGACCTTGTGCTTGCTAGGTAGGTGCCAGAACCACTGAGCTAAATCTCTGGCCCTATAGTACTTTTCTAACTTTGATATGTTACAGTTTTAGACTGATATGTTTAATTGTAGACTTTTTCCCACTGCAACTCAGAAAGATTTCTAAATTTGGAAAAGTAATTCTTAAAATTAAAGTTGAAAAAATTAGTATCTCTTAGAACTCTGCACTTCTCTTCAATCTTGAAACTCTTAGCAGAAAAGTGATCACACTGTTTAATCAGGCCCTCCCTTCCAAGTCTTTTATTTTCGGCTGGAGATTTAGCTCAGTGGTTCTGGCGCTTGCCTTGCAAGCACAAGGTCCTGAGTTCGATCCCCAGTAATCACATACAATGCTGGGTGTGGTGACACGCCCACCAGCAATCAATACCACATACCACTGTGCTGGGCATGGTGGCTCACGCCTGTAATCTCAGCACTCCGGAGGCAGAGACAGGAGGATTGCTGAGTTCCAGGCTTGCCTGGGCTACATAGTGAGCTGAGGGCCAGCCTCAACTACAAAGCGAGACCCTGTCTAAAAAAAAAAAAAAAAAAGCAAACCAAGTGTTTTATTTTCTATATTTTTATATTCTTAATCATAACTTTCTTGCAATTAGCTGATTCACTGTCTTCAAAATTATGTTTCTGAGGGGTGGGGATTTAGCTCAAGTGGTACTGTGTCTACCCTGTAAGCACAAAGGTCTGAGTTCAATCCCCAGTACCACAAAAAAAAAAAAAAGTTTCCCTTCTTTGTAAGACTGTACTCATTTTAAATACTATATTTTTCATTTTCAAGACATACTCTGTGGATAAAATTTATTTGCTCTTATTTCACAAACCTTGGTCAATGCCACAAATTTCAGGTTTCATGAACATTATTCCAGTTTTCTGTAGAAATTTTCAATACTCAAATTCTCCATGAATTCAGGAATAAAATCTCTTACAGGTAGTTTTTAGTGACAGATACCACCTGATTTCTTCCTGAGGTAAGAAATTTGGGTTTGCTGACAGATTTTGAAAGGAAATTCCATATTTGAATTGCACATTTGCTTCTTCTTTGATTCTCTAAGAGCCAAACATTATAGAATGTATATTACCACAATTTAGAAATCACAGTTCTCACATAGTGGGGCACACCTGTAATCCCAAGTACTTAGAAGGCTGAGGTGGAAAGATCACCAAAACTTGGTCTTGAAAAATAAAAAGAGCTGAAGATACAGCTCAGTAGTAAGAATATCCCTGGGTTCAAATGAACAGTCACAAAAATGAACAAAATAAGTAGAGCTGGAGATTTAGATCAATGGTTCTAGCACCTGACTAGCAAGCACAAGGTCCCTGGTTCAATCCCGGCAACCACATACAATAATACCGGGGGTGGTGACTCACACTCACCAACAATCAGTACCACATACCACAGTGCCAGTTGAGGTGGCTCACACCTGTAATCCCAGCTCTCAGGAAGCAGAGGCAGGAGGATTGCTGTGAGTTCGAGACTACCCTGGGCTATGTAGTGAGCTCAGGACCATCCTGAACTACAAAGCGAAACCCTGTCTCAAAAAACAAATAGTAAATCACAGTTCTGATCCTCAAACATTACACATGGGCCAATTTCGCATTTTAAGGGACTAGTGATTCTGGGATGGATTATCTATCCCTATACCCTCAGGTTTGCTGGGAGAATTAGCAGCTAACTCAGCTCATTTGCTGCCCAGAAATTATTTTCAGGCATGGCTAGTCCACTCCAGTGGTTGTTCAGTTAAGAGATATACAGGCCCAATGTATGTGCTCCAAGTCAACTTTGAAGGATAAGCACAATTCTAGAGCCTCAGAGAGGTGACTGGAGGTCTTTGTTACAACTGTATCCCAGTTTATCTCCTCAATCTGAAGAGTAATATTTCCTTTCTTCCCCCAAATTCCTGCAAGCAAATCACCATCTCACAGTCTTCCCAGATATGGCCACTAAATGGATGTCAATGTTCAATGGGTTGTTTTCTTGCTTGCTTTTGTTTTGTTTATAAGGGATTAAACCCAGTGCCTTCACACTGAGCTATATTCCCAGGCTTTTTTTTAGAGATAAGAGTCTCACTAAGTTGCTGAGTTCCTACTCCAGGCTCTGGGTTTCTTGGGGGTGGGGAGGAGAGCTCTGGATTTCAATGTTTAATCATGTAGTAAGAACAGACCATAGCATGCTTCAGCAAAGCAGATAAACTCTTACTTGATGGTGAATTTATTGGGACAGCAGTGGAAGGAAATACTGGCACAGACAGTATCCAGACATTTGAGAAAATCAGGGCATAGACTATAAAAGCAATATTTATAAAGAGTGTGGAATTGAATGCCAGTTTCTAAGTGCATTTGAGAAAGAAGGGAGGATGATTAATTACTAATAAAGTCTAAAGATGAGATCTAGATGATCTCTTTGGCAGCAAAAGCCCTGTACCTCCTGAGCTTACGTGAGTAGAAAAGTCTGAAGATCTGGCTCTGGCTTCACTTTAGAAACATCAGAGTACAATAAAAGGTTGAAGTCTCTAACAAGGTAACCCTGTAATGGTGAAGTCACAGCCCTGATTGGGCCATGAGACACTGGATAAGGAAAATGACAAATTTGAGTATCTTGAATTCCTAGATCTCTCTCAAGTCTCTTGGCCTATAGCTTTCTCCTGGCATGATGTTATGACCTACTCTTGTCTCCTCTCCCTAATAAGGTCAGTAACTAAAGTTGAGCTCAATGTAGCCAGATAGAGAAGAAACAGTTCATAAATAATGAAATATATTGTATACATCCTTGAAGAAAAAGATTCACCCAACAGAAAATTCACAGTTCTTACTCTCAAGTGTCAGAGTAAAGTACAGGACTCAAACTTCTGGATGTGACCCTAGAAAAGTGACTATCAGTTTATAAGTACTGTCACACAATACAGGATTTATTTCCCTAGAAGGAACACTATAGGATTTTCTTAAAAGGCAGATCTTGGAATCCTGGGGAAAAAAAGATCTCCACACTAACTTAAGTAGAAATACCATAACTGCAGAGGCAGATAGTAGAAGAAGGAATGAAACATTCAAAGAAATGCTTACAATATAGTGGATATACTATCTGAGGCTGTAAAATACATCCATTCCAATGATGTGCGGGTGGCCCTCGGGGAACACTACATAACAAAACAACAGGGAATCTACTAGGTGATACCAACACCATTGAGAAATTCAGGAGGCCTGAGTAAATGCAAAACATACAATTGGAGAGCTGAATTCTTTGTTAGCCAAGGATCTAAGGAGTTCTGAAAGCTGAAAGGGCAAATCAAAACCAGCCAAACCATACATGACAATAGAATTCAAACCTACAGTCTCCCTCACAGCTATCCCAGGAGCCAAACTAACTTTTGAAGTAACTGATCTCAAAACAGTGAGAAGGGTCAAAGCATCCATCACCTATTGTCTGAGCCAGCCTTGCCTCCTGGTATCACGCAGTGCCCTGCGGGGCTTGGTGGCTCGTGCCTGTAATCCTAAAACTTGGGAGGCAGAGACAGGAGGATTGCAGAGTTAAAGGCTAGTCTGGGCTACATAGTGAGCTCAGGGCCTGAACTACAAAATGAGACCCTGTCTCAAAAAAAAAAAAAGTCTAGATATAAGAAGCTTGCAAGGATGTAGTAAAATGGAAACATACTTGGCTCACAGAAACATAAACTAATCAAAATCTTTGGGAACTACAAGGGTAGGAGGCATTACTTGTTAGTTTGAAAGGAACATGCAGTGCCAGTTAGCAACACCTGGGCATATATATATATATATATATATATATATATATATATATTTATTTATTTATTTATTTATTTATATTTATATATATATTTAAAACAAAATAATCTGTGTGTGATTCTTGAAGCCAATACAAACTAGGTGTTTAACTTTGGAGCAATTTAAATGCTGAGTTCTTTTTAAGATTAAAGACTCATTTCCACTTTGAATTTTTAAACCAAGGTCTAATTCAATATTTAGAAGCTGATCTCAACCTCATAATCCTCCTAATTGACTCCTCGAATGGAGAAAGATCACATTCAAAGCACTCCACAAAACACTGAGAGTATAGTGGCTGGTCAAATATGTGCATAGCATATGCCTGAACCCCAGCATCATACAAACAAGCCTCAGTAGAACACCCAACATATAAATGCCCAGAAAAAAAATTAATTGTGTCAAAGTTGATAATTTAATGCTATCAGTCAGAATTTTTTAACAGATTGAATTTTCAAAAAGAAACTACTAGAAATGTTTAAAGTATTAGGGATTGAACACAAGGACTCCCAATGCTATGCAAGTTCTCTACTACTGACTTACAAGGCCATCTTTTACATGAGAATTTTAAAAGCAGTTTTTCTAAAAACGGCCAGGCATAGTGGTTCATGCCTATAAACTCAGCACTAAGGAGGCAGAAACAGGAGGATAGCCGCAAGTTTGAGGTTACTCTGGGTTGCATAGTGAGTTCAGGGCCAGCCTGAGCTTCAAAGCAAGACCCTGCCTCAAAAAACCAAAAAACAAACAAACAACAAAACCAGTTTTTCTAAAAACAAATCTGAATTTTCCGTTTACTTCAGAAACAAAATCATTTGCCAAACATGAAAAGATGTTCAAGTAGTTAGTATTCATGAAATACTTGTATTTCAAAGAAGGTGGGGACTTTCTGGGTATTTTTTTTAATCCTGAAAAATCACAGAAAATATTACTTCTAAAGGTAAAGTTCCTTTGCAATTCTATTATCGACATAACATTCTTTTTCCTGTGAAAAAGTTACACTAGCCATTCTGCCCTCCACAGGCCGATAACCTACCAACCACAGCCACAGTTATGGTTCAGCACCACCCACCAAATATGGGAGAAGCCCCACAGGAGCGAAGCCCAGCACATTTTGTTGACAGGGTGGAAAGTTTCAGTGGAAAGAATAACTTCTGGGGATCTATTGCAGAGCATGAGAACAACAGTTAGTCATGTGTACTTCAGATTACTAAAGGATTCAAATATTCTCTGCAACTAAAAAATGATAGTTATATGGGTGAATGTTACATTCCATAATGGATGCATCTTTAAATACCACACTGTACCCAGAATAATTACATTAATGCCACTTAAGAAACATTTTTTAAATTTAGTATAGAAGTTTTTAACACATAATGAAAATATATTAATTAAATTCATTACATCAAATGTATATTTAAAATTTGATTTATATGAAATCCTTCTCAACTACACAATTAAATGAATACACCTCAAACTAAAGATTAAGGAAACCCAGTGCTGGGCGTGGTGGCTCACGTCTGTAATCCCAGCACTTGGGAGGCAGAGACAAGAGGATTGCTGAGTTCGAGGCTTGCCTGGGCTACATAGTAAGCTCAGGGCCAGCCAGAACTGCAAAGCAAGACCCTGTCTCAAAAAAAAAAAAAAAAAAAAGATTAAGGAAACCCATACCAAAAACTCTGTATGACACAGGAAATGATAAAGTTCCATGGCAATGCATCAAGTCTTAAATAAAAAGTGTCAATGGGGCCAGAGGTTTAGCTCAGTGGTTCTGGCACCTGCCTCGTAAGCGCAAGGTCCTGAGTTCGATCCCTGGGAACCACATACAATGCTGGGCGTGGTGACTCACGCCTGTAATCCCAGCACTTGGAAGGCAGAGGCAGGAGGATTGCTGAGTTCAAGGCTTGCCTGGGCTACATGGTGAGCTCAGGGCCAGCCTGAACTACAAAGTGAAACCCTGTCTCAAAAAAAAAAAAAAAAAGTGTCAAGACACTTGTGCACATTGAAAAAAATGGAATTTGATCTCTGCCTCATGAACACAAGGTAACCTATTACATCTGGATAAAAAGGTTTAAATTTTGAGACGTAAAAATATAAACATTGAAATGATAAAGAAATGATCCTGGAATAGGAAGTGTAAAGAACAAAGTGTTAAAGCAATAAAGACTAAAGTGATACATTTGAAGCTATTTTAAGGTTAAGAATGTTTGTTTAGGGGCTAGGGATTTAGCTCAAGTGGTACCGCGCCAACCTTGGATGCACAAGGGCCGAGTTTGATTCCCTGGTACTAAAAAAAAAAAAAATGTTTGTTTAGGGTCGGAGATTTAGCTCAGTGGTTCCAGTGTCTGCCTAGCAAGCCCAAGGTCCCTGGTTTGATCTCTGGTAATTATATACAACAATACTGGGCATGGTGGGCTCACGCCCACCAGCAATCA
Organism: Thryonomys swinderianus; assembly: GCA_004025085.1. Lineage (NCBI taxonomy): Eukaryota > Metazoa > Chordata > Mammalia > Rodentia > Thryonomyidae > Thryonomys > Thryonomys swinderianus. Next base: position 9,961 of record PVIC010014262.1, on the reverse strand, counting down.
GTACCACATACCACAATGCTGGGCATGGTGGCTCATGCCTATAATCCCAGCACTAGGGAGGCAGAGGCAGGATGATTACTGAGTTCAAGGCTTGCCTGGGCTACATAGTGAGCTCAGGGCCAGCCTGAACTACCAAAGTGAGACCCAATCTCAAAAAAAAAAAAAATGCTGAAAGACACATACAAATGTGAAAGGGCTATTTCCATACACATAAGTAATTAGGAAGTTCTAAAAATTAGTGCCAAAATACATGAGGACAGGCAAAACAGCCATTACAGAGAAAATCCTACACAAACAATCACAAGCATTTATAGACATAAACATTCATAGTCCTAAGAAAGAAATATTCAACAACCTTTAAAGACCCATAAAAGTGTTGGTCCACAGAAAGCAAGCAAGCACAGCCAACACTATTAGTCAACACCAAAGCCTGCCTCTGAGAGGTGGGACATGGTATGACATTTTGTTACTTTCTTTCCTAGCTTGATTTGGAAAAAAAAAATCAGAAATCAAGTGCTTATCCAGCTTGGCTTGAGGAAGACCCAAGGATCCAAGAGAGAATGCTTAACACAGCTGAGTCACTGATCCCAGAGAAGCTACCAGTTCGGATCATGCAACCACCAAGACAGACATGGTGTCATCTACTAGAGGACACCTGAGATTTATGGCAATGCACACAAGACCATGAACATGAAATAAGAGTCCACACAACAGCCCAAGTGACACTAAAGAACTTTCAACATGACAAATATGAAAATGTATAGCCCTAGGGAATACTATACATACTGGCCTGGGCCATAGATGAGGAGAGAAATTCCTACAAACAGTAGCCACACAGAATGAAAAATGAGTGCCCAGTTCATCTCACCACCCAGGGGGAAAACCCTACAGAAAAGAAAACTACTCAAGTTTAGAATATTTCCTATTTTCTCTTCTTCAAATGAAGTGGCCCTTTGGAACTACAGCTGCCTATACATTTCAGTGCAATTTTCAAGCTCTGTAAAATTTCATATGGGGTATTTTGCTTACTTTACCTTTCATATTTTGTACATGCCTACAAGGGTGTAGAAATAATAGGTTTTCTATGTTGATCTTATACACAACCAACTTTTTTTTTTTTTTGGAGACAGGGTCTTGCTTTTTCGTTGAGGTTGGTCCTGAGCTCACCATGTAGCCCAGGCAAGCCTCAAATTCACAGCAATTCTCCTGCCTCTGTCTCCTGAGTGCTGGGATTACAGGTGTAAGCCACCACTCCTGGCATTGTGTTATGTGGTGCCAGGGACCGAATCTGGTACATTGCTCTTTCAAGGCAGACACTGGAACCACTGAGCTAAATCCCCATCCACAACCAACTTCTTGAACATAAGTGATGGTCTACCTGAATACGGTTTTGCTTCACTGAAAAGGACAGTAATAGCTTTCTGAAATAAGCATAATATCTTTAGAACAAAATCTTAAAATTTATCTTTCTTTAATCTGGTTGCATAGGATTTAATTGACCAATCTGATGGATGGAGCATTTTAGACATGGTATTTCATTATGCTTATAAAATTATCACATAGAAGCACTCTGTTCTGTCTCTGTTTGATCATGAAAAACACCATTCCTGTTTTTGGTCATGCATCTGACTTTTTAATGTTATGGACTCCATTCTAAAATATCTATTAGTTGTCCAGTTGCCTCCTTGTTTGATAGCAAAATAAATTATTTGCTCATCTTCGGCAAGGTGCTAGTATATTTCTTTGCACGTTAATAAAAATCACTTAAATTTCCCAAAATATTTTCAAGGCCCTGTGGCCGTTTTCTCTTGTCTGAACTCTTTCTGATGGTAAGCCATCAGTTCTTTGTACTCAGTAAAGATCCAGTGAAATAAATATCAAGTCTGAATACAACAACACCCTAGCCTCATGGTTTTACTCTGGGCTACTGTTTCCAGTCACCACAGGAACACCTCCAGCAAAAAGGCAAAGACATTTTTTCTGGGTATGATTGACAGTGTGTGTGTGTGTGTGTGTGTGTGTGTGTGTGTGTGTGTGACTGGCTGAAAAGCTCAAGAACCTATTGACCTAGGACTGCAGGGCCTTTTCTGATCCTTCTTTGAGACAGATTCCTCTCAAGTCTCTCAAATGCACAATTCGATCTCACCCTCGTGATCCTCCTGCCTCAGCCTTCCTGAGGGCTAACATTTTGTGATTTTGTAAACCCCTTCACCAAAGCAAACCTGGATTTCTTGTTGCTTTTGTAAATGACAGAACTTTTTAGACTGTACCAGTGACATGCCTGACAAGTCATGAGTGATGAGATAAAGCTTTCTGTAGGTAGCTGGCTTCCTTATCTTTCCCAAAGCTGAGACAAAATACCCAACAGCCACGAGTTTCAGGAGCAAAGCTTTATTTACCTACTCCCCACCCCAATCTGTAGAGCTTTCAGTCCGTAATCAGCTAGCTCCCAGGCGGAGTGGTATGGCACACGGGTACTGCAGAGGAGACTCAGTGTCGGGCAGAGAGAAGGTAGCATACTAGGCAAGGCTACATCTGCTCTTGCTAGGGATGTTACTTTCCGTTCCTCACACCTGATCCAGGCTACTGAGGGCAGGAACCTGTCACGCCCTGCGTCCTACTGCCCCAGAACCCAGCCCTGCACCACGACTCCCTCACCCCATCGCACATTCTACACCCAGCCACCTCTGAGACCGCACCCCACTCCCGCCCTGCAGGAGATCTGGGAGGGGTCCTCCAGACGTGAGTCATGGCGGCAGGAGCCTTCTGGAAAATCTTGCAACAGTCGTTCAGCCTGGGCTACTGTCAGAGGCAAGCGAGTAGTCGAGGCGTTACTCGGCTTCGTCTTCGTTTGCGACCTAGAGGAGAAGCCCTCAGGACCTCTGGGCCCCTGGAGAGCGTGGGGAACGGACTCGCGCACACGCGCTCTCGCTCTCCCCGCTCTTGCCCTGAGCGGATGCCACCCGCCCGCATGCGCACACAGCGGCGGCGGCTTTGGGCCCTTTCGCGACGCATAGCCGCAGTCATCCTCTGCACAGCCGAGGGCGTGCGTCCCAGCGAGGCCAACTTCCTACTGGGCCGCCGCCATCACTCTTCTCCCTCCTGAGAAAGAGCTCTGTCGTGAGTCCTTCTGCCCTCCACAGGTCCATCCAAGAAGCGGAGTGGAGGGGAGCAACCCACCCTACCCCGGGGAGGAACCCACCCTACCCGGGGGGGCAACCCACCCTACCCCGGGGAGGAACCCACCCTACCCGGGGGAGCAACCCACCCTACCCGCCGTCATTGGTAGCTACTGCGCTCCATCTCCAGGGCGGCACCGGCGCGCCGTCAATAAAGGCCGGGGCGGGATTCCGAGGACCGGGCGTCGCAGCGGCACCTGCGAGAGCAGCAGAGCGTCGAGAGAATTCGGAGAGTCGGCAGCTCGTCCGGGTCCTCGTCCTCGTCCTCCACCTCCTGTGACTCCTCGTCCCGCGTGCGTGTGGGTCAGTGTCGGTCGGGAGGAACCAAGACTGCCAGGCACCAGCATCCTGCCCACCGGCACAAGACCAGCCCGAACAGCCCGAACAGCCGCACACTGGGAGAGCCGGCCTTGCGGGCCACAGGCTCGCCAGAACATCCTCCTCTGCCAGCAGCGCCCACAGGACGCGCGACGCCCCGGTGAGCCGGTCAGCGCGCCCAGGACACCACGACCGCCCTCGGCCCGTCGCGCCCGACGCCCCGCACCGGTCAGCGACCCGATGGCCGCCCGGACCTGCAGCCCCGGCGCCTTCCCTGCGCCCTGGTCCGCACCGCAGCCTGGGGGACCCGGCCCAGCCAAGCGTCGCCGCCTGGAGAACCACGATGGCCCCGAGCCCCACGCCCTGGGCGCCCCACCAGACCCCGCCGACCGTCCCGCCGAGCCCGCGCCTCCCATGGTCTCCGCCGTGATCCTGGGCACGGGTTCTGCCCTGCAGCTACCCCTCGAGGACGGCAGCCACCTGCTTCTGCAGCCCGGGCCCGACTCGGTCCTGTTCGTGACTCTCCAAGAACACTACCTGGACCTGGCCTGCCACGACCCAGGCTCCGGAGGCCACGACCACTCTCTCAGAGGCCTGGGCGCGTCCCCGGAGAACCACGTCGCCACCTTCGCAGAGCAGCAAGGATTCTACGCCTCCGTGCCACCGGCGGTCCGCGAAGAAGAGCTCCCAGCCCAAGCCGACGACCTGCACCCCGGCTTCCTGGCGCCCTACGCGGACTCTCCAGCTGGCTTCGCCGCGGGGCTCCCTCTCTGGCCCGCAGCAGTCCCGAGCCCCGACAACCCCTGGGGCCCCGTCCTACAGCGCCAGCCTCGGCCACCTGTCTGTACTTTTGCAAGTGGCTCCCCTGGCCTCCTCTTCCACCAGGACGACTTCCATCTGCCCTGGCCCCTCCCCAGCTCACCGCTGCAGCCTCTGCCTCCCTTTCCGACTCCCTGGCCCCACGGGCGCCCAGCCCGCCTTCCGGGTCCTCACCGCAAGGCCCGGAGATGCCTCTTCCAGCCGTGACTGGCCTGCTGACAGGCCTTGCCACGCCACTGACGAGGCTTTTCTCACAGCGCATCCTGTGTCTGCACTGCACAACCCACCCGGGTGCAGACCCCAGGGTGTCTTCAATGCTGGGATACCGCACACTGGAAATCATAGGCTGCTCAGACTGGGCGACAGGGTGTTTGTCCAGCCTCTCACCCGCGCACCTGTCTGGTCCCAAACTAGTTGCTGAGAAGCCTTTGCTGTGCCACATGAGCTCCCATCTGTGCAGGGGGTTCTGACTGCCTTCTCACCGCCCTGGACGTTTCCTCCAAAGGCTCTCCCCTCTCCCGGCACACCCACTTGAGCGCGTGAGCACACACACGCTCACACACTGGGCCCCAGCGAACCAGCCCTTCTGCACTAATTCCCTCTGGTATGTGTTTCATACCATTCTCTGGTTCAGCGAAACTTTGTCATTCTAAGGTTCCGAGCCCTGATACATGCAAGACCTCACATTGATTTTGTGCAGCTCCGCTCCAGTATAGTAAGTACTCACTGTGTTGTGTGCTAATCTGGTGGTAGCCACCCAAACTAATGTGTGTGTGTGTGTGTGTGTGCACATGCGTGCACCAGAGGATATATGGGTGGATGATTTGGGCTGGTTGATAAGGATGATGCTAACTCTTAGAAATGAGCATCTTATGGGCTGGAGGGTTAGCTCAGTGGTTCCGACGCCTGCCTCGCAAGCGCAAGGTCCTGAGTTCGATCCCTGGTAACCACATACAGTGCTGGGCGTGGTGGTTCACGCCTGTAATCCCAGCACTCGGGAGGCAGAGACTAGAGGATTGTGCCTAGGCTACATAGTGAGCTCAAGAGCCAGCCTGAACTACAAATACAAAGCGAGACCCTGTCTCAAAAAAAAAGAAATGAGCATCTTAGAACTTCTCCCTCCTTAATCTGTATGGGATATGATTGCTGGGCCACACAGGGAATAGGGCATTCCCGCCTTCTCTTTTCTCCTGATGCACATCAAGCCAAAATCTTTTTTTTTTTTTTTTTTTTTTTACAGTACCTGGTATCAACCTCGGGCCCTTTTGCGTCCAAGGTTGGCACAGTACCACTTGAGCTAAATCCCCAGCCCTCAAGCCAAAATCTTCATTGTCTGTCTTGGACAGGTAATGCTTATGGCATGGAAGAAGTCTCCTGTCCCTCTTCCTGATCCTGAAAAAAGGCATTGGTTTCCAGCAGTGGCGAGAAACTTCCAAGACAGCCCGGTTCTTGACAATGCTGCGTTTCCCAAGTTCATGCCATTGCTCTGAAAGCTTTGAGGGTTGGCGAGTGTGCCTGGGATGGGAACACACGCTGTTTGGACCCTTGGGATAGACATGGAGTGTCAGCAACAGGACCCATGAGACCAGGGTGTGGACTGCATGGATTTCTCAAACAGGATGAGCCTTCAGAGGATTCGAAAAGGGTGGACGCTGGCACCTGCAGGCTCACGCTGCAGTTTCAAATGTTCGATTGTCCACATTTGTTTTTTGTAGGTAGGACTCTTGTAGTGTTCTCTTTCATCGATTCAGAAAGCGATTGGCCACAGGCAGAACTTGTGACTGTTAAGGACGTCTGTGTGTCTGCTGTTCCACATTGTCTCCTAACATTGTACATCTTCCTGCCATGTGTTTTGGCTTCTTGAAGGGTGGGGTGGGTGGAGAGTGCCTGCTTTGGGCCGTGCATTTAATTTTTGAAAGTTACAAAATCTGAAAGCACCCATTCTAAAGGGTCCACTCGTTGTCCAGTTGCCTCCTTGTTTGATAGCAAAAGAAAATTATTTGCTCACATTTGGCAAAGTTCTAGTATATTTCTTTGCACGTTAATAAAAATCATTTAAATTTTGCTCAATATTTTCACAGTTCTGAGACTTGTTTTCTCTTGTCTGAACACTTTCTGCTGGTAAGCCATCATTTCTTTGTACTCAGTAAAGATCCAGTGAAATAAGTATCAAGTCTGAATATGACAACAACACCCTAGCCACCTGGCTTTACTCTGGGCTACCGTTTGCAGTTACCAGAGGCCCACCTCCAATAAAAAGGCAAAGACATTTTTTTTCTGAGTATGATTGACAGTGTGTGTGCGTGTGTGTGTGAGAGAGAGAGAGAGAGGCAAAGATAGAGAGTCTGTATGCATACCCCCAGAGTTTGTATGAGTGGGTGATTTGGACTGGTTTCTAGGGACAATACTAGCTGTTCAGAATGAGCATTTTAGAATTTTTCCCTTTAATCTGTGTGGGACACCACTCTGTGGGACCTCGTGGTTGTGGGGCATCCTGTTTTCCCTTTTCTGGTGATGTGCCTCAGTCTTTCATTCAGCTATGTTCATCTTGTAGTAGCATCTCAATTATTTAACATACATATTTTGTGCAGATGCTTTATCTATATATGCCAAGGTTCTATCTCACTCCTTAAAGAATGGCTCTCCACAGTGCCGGACGTAGTGGCTCACGCCTGTAATCCCAGCACTCGGGAGGCAGAGACAGGAGGATTGCTGAGTTTGCAGCGGCTTGCCTGGGCACCATAGTGAGCTCAGGGCCAGCCTGAACTACAAAGCAAGACCCTGTCTCAAAAAGCAAAAAAAAAAAAAGAATGGCTCTCATTTTACAATACCTATCACACATTTTATCAGAAAATGTTCAAAGGGAAGTGGAAGGTATGTGTAGTAAAGAAGGGAAAGAAAAAAATAGGGTTAAAAAAAAGGGAACAAAGGGGGCTCGGGATTTAGTTCAAGTGGTACCGTGCCAACCTTGGACACCAGGGCCTGAGTTCAATCCCTGGTATGGCAAAAAAAAAAAAAAAAGGAAACAAAACTTATCTGAGGGTGGGAGTTGTACAGAAGACAGGGGAATGGGAAAAAAAATGAGAATCAAGATGTGTTGTGTCCTGGCACAAATTGACAATGTTGAATGTGATCACAATGTATATACAAAATATACCAATAAAATCAATTTTTAAAAAATATTTTGAGAAGAGGATTAGTAATTTTAAAAAAAATTGGCTCTCATCAAAAAGCAACCAAAACAACCAGGTGTGGTTGGCCACACCTATAATCCCAGGAGACAGAGGCAGGATTGCCATGAGTTTGAGGCTGTCCTACCCTACATAATGAGTTCAGATTCAGCCTAAACTACAAAGTGAGACTCTGTCTCAAAAAAGAACTAAAAGGCCAGGTATGGTGGTTTACGTCTGTAATCCCAGCACTCAGGAGGCAGAGACAGGAGGATTGCTGAGTTCGAGGCTTGCCTGGGCTACATAGTGAGCTCAGGGCCAGCCTGAACTGCAAAGCGAGACCCTGTCTCAAAAAAAAAAAAAAAAAAAAAAGAACTAAAAGATGCAGGATGTGGTGGTTCATACCTATGTTCCCAGAACTCAAGAAGCAGAGGCAGGACAATTACCATGAGTTTGAGGCTAGTCTGGGATACATAGTTCAGATTCAACCTGGAGTACAAAGTGAGACCCTGGGGCTTTTTTTGTTTGTTTTGCTCTTTTGGGTGTGTTTGTTTGTTTGTTTGTTTGTTTGTTTTTTGAGACAGGTTCTTGCTTTGTAGTTCAAACTGGCCCTGAGTTTACTATGTAGCCCAGGCAAGCCTCAAACTCAGCAATCCTCCTACCTCTGCTGCTCCAGTGCTGGGATTATAGGCGTGAACCACCACACCCAGCACTGTGCTGTGTGGTACTGATTGCTGGTGGTGTGAGTCACCACACCTGGTATTGTTGTATGTGGTTCCTAGGGATCAAACCAGGGACCTTGCCCTTGCTAGGCAGGTGCTGAAACCACTGAGCTATATCTCTGGCCCGACAATGTTTTTTAAAAACTAAAAAAAAAAAAAATCGGGAGTGGTGGCTCACACCTATAATCCCAGCACTCGGGAAGCAGAGGCAGGAGGATTGCTGTGAGTGTGAGACTAGCCTGGGCTATACAGTGAGTTCAGGGCCAGTCTTAACTACAAAGAGAGACCCTTGTCTCAAAAAACTAAAAGCACAAAAACATAACAAACAAACAAAAAACAAATGTGAAAGAACACTAAAGACAGAAGAAATGGACAATATCATGGCTTGTATTTATATGTCATCCCAAGCCTCCTGGGGACCTAGGAGGGGCTATTTCAGAGTTATATGGATTAAGTCACAGTGCAGTGACTCTGTGTAAGGGCAGGTGTCCTGGAAGAAATGTAAGGGACAGAAAGACAAGTGTTCACACTTGTCATTTGGTGCATATTGATGCCACTGCTTGTCTTCTGCTCTGTGATGCCCTCTGCCATGCCATCCTGCCTTGAAGCCAGCCAATTATGGACTAAAACCTCTACAAACTGTGAACCAAAATGAACCTTTCCTCCTCTAACTCTGGGTGTCAGACATTTTGTCTCAGCAATGAGAAAAGTAACTAAGATGGAAGATGAAAAGTGATTTTTAAAGAGAACTGAAGAAAAATGAAAATAGATTTTCTGCAAATAGGAAGGGGAGCAAGAGTTGGAAATAGTAGGGAGGAAGGGAGGGAAAGGGGACATGAAAAAGAATTAAGGTGTGTTTTATACATATACAAACCACCTACAATAAACATATTCATTATGTACTGCAAAGGCTGCAGGCCCTGTTCTTATCCTCATTTTGCAGATGCTAACACTGAGGTTCATGGATGTTTCTATAGGGTCTCCTGGGTCTCAGACCTCTTAACAATGAATCTTCATTCCCTACTATGGTCTGAATATATTTGTATCCTCCTGTGTACATATGTCGAATACCTGATAATCTATATGTTGAAAATAGTTGCTGGGCATGGTGGCTCATGCCTGTAATCCCAGCACTTGGGAGTCAGAGGCAGGAGGATTGTTGTGAGTTTTGAGGCTCACCTGGGCTACATAGTGAGTTCAGGGTCAGCCTGAACTACAAAGCAAGACCTTGTCTCAAAAAACTAATTTTTAAAAAAAAAAAGGATATAGGGGACAGAGCCTTCACCAGTGCTTAGATCATGAGGCTGGAAGTCCTGTGAATGTCCCAAGTGTCTTTACAGAGGAGACCCACATCACTGTTTTGTCCCTTCCATCATGTGAGAGGTAGAGAGGACACACCTTCCCTGGAACAGGAGACTGGTCTTCTCTCAACATAGAATCTCCTGGTGCCTTGATCTTAGACTTCTCTGACTTCAGAACAAACTAGAACAGAATAAATTTCTCTTGTTTATAAGCCACTCTGCCTCAAGCATTCTGTTATGACACCCTGTGTGGACAGAAACATGTCCCTAGAGAGGCCCAAAGACATCTTCTCAGAGAGCTCCCTGAGGACATTCCCTGAGGATCCCAGCACACAACCCAGCCAGGCTCCTCTGCTTATGGCCAGAAAGGAAGTGAAACTCTATGAAGGTTTAATCTGGAATGACCCCCCATAATCTCATGTGCTCAGAAGTGGGGCTTTGGGGAAGAAACT
>PVIC010014261.1:0-36877 GCA_004025085.1 Thryonomys swinderianus | reverse complement strand
TTTTTTTTTTTTTTGGACAATTTTAAGGGTGTTTGTTGAGGGAAAAATGATTCGGAGAAAATAGATTTTAAAAAATCACTAGCAGATTAAATTTTTTTTTTTTTTGAGACAGGGTCTCGCTTTGTAGTTCAGGCTGGCTCTGAGCTCACTATGTAGCCCAGGCAAGCCTCGAACTCAGCAATCCTCCCGCCTCTGCCTCCCGAGTGCTGGGATGACAGGCGTGAGCCACCACGCCCGGTCAGATTAAATTTTTGTAAATTAATGCCAACCAGAATATACTGGCTGGTATTTCCAGGGGGGAGATCCCATCAAAATTTCTCCTAAATGTAAGGGTGGAGCTGGGATAGCTACATAGGCAATACTCTTGTTTATGAGCCAAAGTGTTTAAGACTCAGGCTTCCTCAGTGAGTATCACAAAAGACCTCTTCCCTGAACTTTTCTCTCTGGTATGTTTAGAAGCCAAAGAAAATCTGAAAAACTTCACTCAGAAGACATTCAGAAACACAGGAATTGTCCTCCACCAAGCTCACAATTTTTGGTTTTCCTAGGCTTCCCCCATGTATCAGTTCAGGTTCTTTAGAGGAACAGATTTTATATACATACAGGATTTATTAGGTAGGCTTATAATAGCTACCTGTGGAGTCAGGATGGAAGAATGCAAAACGGCTGCCTGCACATTCAAGAGCCAGAGGATTCAGTTGAAATGTGAAGATCTGGAGCTTGCTGAAGTTCCGCATTAGTTAGTGTTAGAAAGCTGAAGGGTCTGCATTGAAAGGCTGAAAAGTCTGTACTGGAAACCTAAAGGAACTAGAGACCAGTGTCCAAAAGCAATGGCAAAGATGAGCTCCTCCTCTGAAGAGGAGCTCCTCCTCTGTCCCCCTTTATGCCATCCAGCCTACCAGCCTGTTGGTTAGTGCCACCCACAATGGTGGGTCTCCCGTTCTCAGTTTATGTCTCTGTGTCAATCACCCACAAACATACCCACAGCTTTATTCATCCGCTAGGTAGTGCTTCCTGTAGTCAAGCTGACCCATCACAATTAAAGATCAGACTCGACCTCCCCTGAGTGTGCCCTCACTACAAACTCTAGGTGACAGAGACCAGATGGACCTGTTGGATTGGCTAAATTGCCACTGCCCCTGGGCTTTCGAGCTAGTCTGAATTAGCACCACACTCTCTGTGAGCACTCAGTGCCCAGCTCAGGAGCCATCAGACCATACCTGGGACTCCCTCACTGCCAGCCACAGACAGCCTGCCCCGCTGTGGGCCATGGACTCTGGCTATCAAGACTTGGGCAACTTGGAGACTACGGCCTTCAAAGTAGAATGGAGATGGCCTAGAGTTGCAATATTGTTGTTTCAGAACTTATTTACTTGTTTCTTATCATGTTCATGGTGTACATTATTATAAAAGTAGAAAAATGAAAAGAAAATGAGCCATACGTGGCTGACACTGATCACCTCATTAGCTCCCTGCTTCTGCTTTGCAGCTTCACGCATGCTTCACCTGCAACAGCCCGAGCCATTGCTTAAAACTGGTTATTTCCCAAGGGGGATTTTTTGGGGGGGACAAGCGAGAATGACTAAACTGTGTCATATGCAGGTACAAATCTGCCAAAATGAAACCCATTAATGTATATAATCACTATGCACTAATAAAAAAAGATGCCAGAAAAAAAGTGGTTGTGTCCCTGCTACTCTCCATGCACTAGACTAAAGCCCAGATCCCTTGGCCTTGCTGATGTGACCTCGATCCTTCCAACCCTCCATTTGCCTGCTGTTCTCCTTGCTCTCCGGCCCCTGTGCTCTCGCCACATTCCTTTTCTTTGTCCCTCAGGTGCTCCAGTCACCCTGGGGTCATTGCCCTTGCTCCCTGAGTGTGAAATGTTCATCCTTAGGACTCCTGCTGCCCTCTGTACAGAGGCCGTTGCATACCTCTCCCTATGCCACATGCATTCTAGTCTCTGTGTCTGAAGTTATCTTTTTTTTTTTTTTTGAGACAGGGTCTCACTATGTAGTTCAGGCTGTTCCTGAGCTCACTATGCCCAGGCAAGCCTCGAACTCAGCAATCCTCTTGCCTCTGCCTCCCAAGTGCTGAGATGACAGGCGTGAGCCCCCACATCCGGCACTGTGGTATGTGGTACTGATTGCTGGTGGGCATGAGTCACCATGCCGGTATTGTTGTGTGTGGTTACCAGGGATCAAAGCAGGGACCTTGCACTTGGGAGCTAGGCACGCTGGAATCACTGAGCTAAATCTTGGGGCCTGCAGTTATCTTTTGTATCTGTTCACTGTCATCTCCCCAGCCCAGCGCCTTCTCCCTCAATCAGGGCTTTAGTGGTTCAGTGCATTGCTGGTAAGACGACTGAGTTTCTCAAGGCCAAATTCTAGGTTAAGGGATGTGACAGTGTCTGTTAGGTAATCCTAAGTATTTGTCCGGTGAGTGCAGGTCAGTCTGGATCTTCACTGGTGTACTCTGGAGCTTGTCTGTTTTTTCTAACCCTTGGGAAGCCCAGGGTCCCTTCTTGTTCCAGTGGCATAGCTGTCACACCTCAGGCTCAGGTCAACACTAACCATCTGTGTCAATGACCAAATACTAACTCAATGACTAACCCACTCGTTCCCAGCTAGCTCTCTTCAAGGTCACTGTATCTTCCTCTCTCCTTCCTGTGAATTTGCCTGAGGGAAACGGTCATTACTGAATGTCTCAGGAGAAGTCAGTTCCTTTGAAGGTGCTATGACTCATCCATTAGCCCCATATGGTGCAAACCCGAGAGACTCCAAATGTGGTGTGTGTTTTCTGCTTTCATTTTTACAGTATCAGAGAGAAAGACACACAGAGACAGGCAGGCAGGCAGGCAGGCGGAAAAACAGAAATCTCCTGTTTTGTAGACGGAAACTGATATTCAAGTTGATAGCTACCATATGCATGGATCTGAGTGGACTGTCTCCTGTGCATTTCTAACCTCACCACCACTGTGTGTGGAATGTCAGCAATGAGAATTTGATCCTCAATCAAACAGTCACAGATGCTGACCTCAGGCACACAGAAAAGGAAGGACCAGAGTTTGACAAATAATGATAAGCTTTACATTGCAACCATGTTGAGCATAGACAGAGAAGTACAGAGAACCATTAAAAGACAAAAGAGGGATGGAGAACCACTCTGGAGTGCCAAGCCAGATCTGAAGAGAGACAAACGGAGGAGATACGGAGGTGCCTCAGACACTAAGCAGCCTCTGAGACCGTCCAGCCCCGTCCATCCACCAGCCCGGCTTAGTCACATGAGTGACCCCAAACAAGACCAGCAGAGGTCAGGGCCCTACTGCACAAGAAAAATAATCTGTTATTTTTAAGCCACTAAAATTTGCGGTTATTTTTATAAACAAGTACAAAAAGCCAAAGGAGAGTTCAGTAGCTAAACAGAAATGAGCCTGGTGGTAGCTTGCACTAATGTACTCAGGAAAGTCTGTACCCTTTTGGCCAGTTTGCAGGCATGTAAGGGAGAATATAGAGCATGAGCAGTCTGAGGTCTCTGCTGTACAATGACTGCTTCTGTGGTACTAGGTAGATGAACCAAAATAGAAGTTCGTGCAACATGTCAACAAACCAGGGTCTTCTTAAGATATGTGTTAATAGAAGATATATTTTTCTTTCTAATTTAATTTGACTTAACCCATCCCCTCCCCCTTCCTAAGCACAAAAGCTTTGTTTCCATTTTTTCATTTTATTTTCACTTTTTTCTTGTCCTTTTCTTCCTTTTCCTTTCCTCCCCCCTTGTTGTCTTTCCCATTTGGACATTTTCTTCCCATTTCCCAATAGCTATTACACATTTTAGTCCTTATTTCCACTTTCAGTTTCTCACATCAGAGAAACAGTGCAGTATTTAAACATCTGGCGTCCAACTGATTTCACTTAAGCAAATGGTCTCAAGGTTCATCTATTTGGCTGTAAATGTCTGAAACTCATCCTTCTATATGGCAGAGTAGTACTCCACTGTATAAAAAACCCCACATCTTCCTTATGCATTCTAGACTGTATCTCTTGTTCCACTAGAGCAGTGGTTGTCAAGAATCAAAATCAAAGTTTGATGCAGAAGTTGGCCAAGTTTACATTGATAATGGAGCCAAAAGGCCCCATCCACTCTGGTTAAGCATCTAATACAGTCACTAGAATGGGGACATATGGAGGATGTGGAGGAGACCCAGAGCACCCGGGCCTGGGGGATTTTGTGAATACACACACCCTCATCCTGTTTTCTGGACACACTGTTGTGTCCTGGCCAAAGACAATGGCCTGTGAAGAGGATAGATCCACAATTATACAGCTCTGAGGGGAAGATTTCTGGAGTCAAATCACACCGGCCAAGTCTTCCTGAAATAGTTCAAGACCTATCTGCAGATCCATGTAGGCCCCCTTTCAACCTGGCTGATGCTCTGTGATGGTGAGTGACTTCTGAGTCCTGGAGGGCAGAGGCCACACAGCTGTGCCTGTTTCTCTTGGAACACTTGCTCTAGTGACCTCCACCTGTTTTGTAAGAAGTCCTGGTACCTTGGCGCTGTCATGTGAAAAGACCACACAGAGGAATAGTCAAGGGGCTCCCAGGAACCTGGGCCTTTCCAGCCAGGGGACTAGAAAGAAGAAGGAAGAATCAGGTTATGCATCTCAGACACAGTCCTGGCCACAGCTGCTGCCTGACTGTAACCGTGTGAGAGACCCTGGGGAGAGTTGTGACTTGGCAAACTCCTGTCTAGTTGAACATAGTGAAACCATAGAATCAGGAAAGGTAATAATACTACATGGTTAGATTGTTTTAAAGCTGCTCTTTTGAGTGGCTTGTTTTGCAGCAAAAGAAGCTGGGATATGATCTACCAGATAAACTGCAAGCGAATATTTGTTTACACTGGGAGCATCTTGAGGATAAGTGTATGAGCCCATGTGCAGGGTGCAGAAAACATCACGTCACCCCAGAGGAGGAGGAAAAGAAACCACATGACTGTGGGGTGGTTCATTTTTATGTATTAGCCTGGCCAGGCTCTGGTGCCAGCTGTTTGGTCAAATAGCAGTCTGGATATTGCCCTGAGTGTATTTTATATGCAGGCTGAACATTTCTCACCAGTTAACATTAATCAGAACAGGTAGTTTTCCATAGTGTGGGTACATTTCATCTAAGTAGCTGAAGGTCTTAAGAGTAATGAATGAGGTCTTTTGAGGAAAGAATTCTGCCTGCAGACTACAACCGACTCCCTCTGCCCTGACTTTCAAGACTTTGGACTCAGACTAGCGGCAGCCTGACTCTCTAGCTAGCCCATCTGCTCTGTGGATGTGAGGCTTCCCACCCCCACTCATGGGAACCACTTCCTGAAGATCCTGCTCTCTCCTGGATCTAGATAAAACAATAGACAGAGACAGAGGTACAGACATAGATTAGATGTACAGAAATGTGTAGATATAGAAATAGATATGGATACAAATAAAGACAGAAATAAATTAGCTATAGATAGAGAAATATATTAAATGATACAAATATTGAAATAGATGAGGTATAGATGTGTACTAATATATCAAAGTAGATACAGAGGCTGGGGATTTAGCTCAGTGATTCTGGTGTCTGCCAGGCAAGTGCAAGGTTCCAAGTTTGATCCCCAGTAATCACATAGCACAATGCCAGGCGTAGTGACTCACGCCCACCAGCAATCAGCACCACATCCCACAATGCCAGATGTGGTGCCTCACGCCTATAATACCAGCACTCGGGAGGCAGAGGCAAGAAGATTGCTGTGAATTCAAGGCTTGCCTGGGCTACATAGTAAGCTCAGGGCCAACCTGAACTCCAAAGTCTAAAAAAAAAAAGAAAAAAAAAAGAAGTAGATACAGAAATAGATTAAATATATTAATTATTGATAGAGATAGTGAAATACATTAGATATAAGTACAGATATAATAGATTAATATAAATAGATAAATATATTAGATCTGGATTCAGATATGGAAATAGACTAGATATAGATAGAGATATATTTAGATGCAGTGTATGGAAATAGACACGGAAGTAGGTTGAATGTAAGTATATACATAGATATAAGAGATTATAGGTATAGATAGATATAAACATAAACATAGGGAAAGATATGGGTACATACAGCTGTCTTACTGGATTTGTACTTTATTAAATAGTGATGCTGGCACATGAAAATCTTTGCTGAGGGCTAGGCCAGCCCACTGCCTCCAAAGGGAAAAATAATTCGCTGTCCTTCTTCAATCACTACTCTGGTGGGGCCAAACACCTATTGCTCTATGTTGCTTCATCAGTCACTGCTGACATCTCCTGAGTTTACAGTTGGTAAAATTCATACATCAATCTTTCAAGTGGCAAAATTAATTTCTGCTTTGTACTTTTGCAGTTGCTTCATTGGGCTGTGAAAGGGACGGTTTTGAGTGCCTTCTTGGAGCAATTGTTCTTCTCCACACCCTGATGTGGCAGTGTACTTGACCACTCTGGGAGTTTGTATGTGGGCAGGTCAAGGGCCCACTATGTATGGGCTGGACACAGAACGAGAGGCAAGGCCTCTCTGACTGCGTCATATTGGTGGTGGGTCTTGGGGCTGGGTGTTCATGTAGAATTTGGCAGTTATTTGAGTTCCTGCAAAAATGAATAAACAGAAAATTCACTGAGATGAGCTACTATAGTGCTCAGTACAGTGGCCAAAGTAATTGCCTGTGCAAATATTGTGCAACATATTAAAAATCATGGTTTCATGTACAGTCATTAAAATCTATCTAATAGAATACCTTCTTTTTATATTTTAAAAATATATTTTACTATATTTCTTTTCAAACTAGTATATACAACCTTGAGACTTATTTATCTGTTCATCGCAAGTGAAATGCTATGATAACTTATTGCCTTAGGGACCCAAAAAACACCCCAAAGACACGCAATATTAAATCAGGTGAAGTTATCTTGAATGGCCTCTTGAGCTTTGAGAATTGTTCCTGATTGGGGATGGGGGAGGCTCTCATGGAAATTTAAATCAAAATTGAAAGTCTGATAAAGTATCCTCCTCTGTCAGGCCTTCTGGTAGGCACTTCATGTCTGTAACTGATGCTGCAAGTTCTCAGTACACATTCTGGAAAAAAAAAAATCCATAAGGAGTGTGTGTGTTTAAAAATTTTGCCCTTTCAATCTGAATTAACTGGATGATGCCCTGTGTACTTACTGGTTAAGTCTGGCAAACTTAGGGTTGTGCAGGCACAGAACGCTGCTCTCCCTGGGTTTGTTAAGTGTTTCCTAGCAGGGCCAGATTCATTCTTTGCCAGGATGCTGGTTTTACCCCTGGGAGGCAGGGCTGGTGCACTTGTGAGGGAGTTGGGGACATTCTGGCTCCAGGCTCCCCCATGCTGGGCACCAGGGGGCCGTTTTTGTCCTCTGGAACCTTTCATCCTTCAAGGGCGTCAGCCTCCCTTAACCCCGAGAGTGACAAGAGGGCCTTTGTCAACGCCATGCCTCATTTGCCACTTGAGAGTGTCCTGTCTGTTGACATTGCAAAGCATTCCACAGCAGGCCTTTCAGTGTGCTTGCCAGGAGTGGACAAAGGACAGTCCCAAGTGGGTCAGCAGCTGCCTTGCAGTTTTCTGGGTGAGGAACCACATCTGTTTGCTCAGCCTTCCCAGGACCTTTGTGCTGCCCGCCTCTGCTGGTCACTCTGTGGACTCCAGTGGACAAAGGCAGTATGGGTCACTCCTGCCCCGGAATGACGCACAGATCTGGTCCTTGCTGTGATGGGCACTGTGTAGGAGGCTTCACGGGGTGGCCTCTGATGCCTTCTCTCCCTGTGGCATTTAGTAGTTTGCTCATTAATTGTCTGGAGCTCTGTCTTACTCATTGGCCTAGATCAAGCATAATGGCAGGAGAGACTCTACTGGCCTAAATTCCCCAATGCTGAGTGTGACTGTGAGCTGTCTGTAAAATGTACCAATAAAGAATTCAGTTAAAAAAAAAAAAGCAACTCCACATGGCTTTTGTCTTCCTCTCACTCCTGACCAGGGAGAGGCCATGCCACATTGAGTTGGCCTGTGCACCATGCTGGTGGCTTTTGAAGCTTTGGCAGGCAATGAGCATCTACAGAGGAATGGAGGTGCCCAAAACGGGCAGCTGCTGCAGGGTTGGTGTGCATGGCACAGGGCTAGAGGAAGCTCACACCCTAGTGAACAGGGACAGCAAGTTCTCCCCCCCAGGAGTTCCTGGAGGTAGAGGTGCCCCACAGATTTTCCTCTCAGTGACCCTGGCAACAATCCATTGTGGGATCACAGGTCAGAGCCACTACTTCTGAAGGAGGAGCCACAAAAGCCACTCTATACTGGTTTCCTTTCCAGAAATTATAATTAACAATTCTTTGCAATAAAGACAACTAAGCAATTCATGCCAAAGACGAAAACATCCAGGGACATGAGTCTCTTTGAAGTCAAATGAATGTACATTAAAACAAAATATTACCTCAACTAAATTTTTTAAAAAAGATTATAATAAGATCTAAGATTAAAGTGGTGAGAAAAGTTCTACATAATAGGACTGGTCAGGGCATATTTGGTACAACCATTTTGAAGGGGAATTTGGCAGCATGTACCAAAAAACCTTTAATATATTTCTACGTTTTAATCTAGTAGCTTTACTTCCAGAAATCACACACACACACACACACACACACACACACACACACACACACACACACTTAGAATGTGAACCAAGATTTTTAAAAATTGATTTCTTTATTGGTACATTTTATATACAGCTCACAATCACACTCAACGTTGGGGAATTTGTATCAGTACATCACATGAGTTAATTCTCATTTTTATCCATAGCCCTACCCATCCTACAAGTCCCCACCCCCATATACATGTGCTTTCTTTTTCTTTTTAAATATTTATTCTTTCCATTCATTACTTTCCCCTACCACTTTCCCTTTGTGTATTTCCTATTTCACAGAATCTATCACACATTCTAGAACTTATTTACATAGGTTCTCATACCAGAGAAAAGACACAGTATTTACATATCTGTGACCTATTTATTTCACTTATTAGTGAGTCCTCAAGGTGTGCCCATTTGTGCATAAATGACTCAAACTTGTTCTTTATGGCAGAGTAATACTCCATTTTATTAAAACAAAAAACACATCTTCTTTGTCCAGTCTCCAGTTGATGGGCATCTAGGTTGTTTCCAAGATTGGGCAATCACAAATTGAGCTGCTATGAACATGGGTGCACATATGTTTTTATGATACAATTCTTCTAATTCTTTTGAGTATATTCCTAGCAGGGGAATAGCAGGGTCAAATGGGACCTCTAGTCCTAGTTTTCTGAGGCATCTCTACACTGATCTCCACAATGGTTGCACAAGTTTTAACTACACAAAAGTTGCATAACAATAAAATGTTTGAAAATACCAGTAATCAATATATTATCAGAGAGTCACATAATGTGATATTTAAAATGATGGTGCAAATATGGAAAAAGACTATATTTGTAAAGAGCGCAGAAAATTCTGAGGAAGAAGATAAGGAAGAAGGGTTTATTTTGTGAAGATATACTGCAAAGCCAGTGGTTTAAACAATATGGTATTGACTTGGGGATGGTAAATACAAAAACAAAACAGAAGAGAGTTCACATTTTTAATTATATGAATCTTGTTTGATCAAGGAATCTAGCAAAATATCGGGAGAAGTTTTGAAATAAGTGGTTATTCATTGAGATTCTTACAGTATTATAAAAAATAGACCCCCTGATGGGTTAAAAAGAAGATCAGCTGATCGATCACCTCTAAGCATAATCAAAGGGAAAAGAGGAGAAATATTTTCAAAGGGGAGGAAGAATTTCCTAAGCAAGAAACAAAGCCTGAAGCTCTGGTAGAAATAGGCATTGTGTTCATCAAATTAAACCCTGATTCTTTGGGGAACACAGGATGATGGTCCTTCCAGTGCTTCTTGCATCTGGCAGGAGTGTGAGGATCGGTTCTCGCTGGTGGGATTTGGGGGAGGGGATGTGGCTGTTCCCTGCTTGGCCGTTGGTGATTTGGAGTAGAACTTCCTGCTCCATGCTTGCAGTGAAGGCTGCTGGGATGGCAGGAACACTAATGCATGACCTCGGATCCCAGAGACACTGCCTGGAGGGAAGCAGCTAAGCAGGATAGCTGGAGTAAAGTATCTGTTTTAGAGATAAAAATGATGTGTAATGAAGTCACTGAGATTAGAGCTCACAAATGAACTTTCAGCCAGTACAAACAACAGATATCGCAAGTGAAGGGAGGGCTGGGATTGGAACTCATGGAGAGCAAAAACAGACCACGAGTGAAGTTCCAAGTCAAGTAAAAGATCGGTGGATCATATCTCAACATATCTGAAAGATGAAATATTGGTGAACAAAAAGTACCCTCATAAATCAATATGAGAGCTAAAGCAATTCAATTTAAAAAATAGGCAGAGTGAGAAATACATTCATAGAAGAAAATATTGAGGACAAACATGGAAAGATACCTACTGTCATTTCTAACTATAAAATGCAAATGAAATCCACAATATACCAGCATTTGCTCATTCAATTGGGTTTTAAAAAAATGATTATCTTCAAATGTTTTCAAATAAAAGCATGAGGCTTTTGTATGCTGTTTTTTTTTCTAAATTGTTTTGGCAGCGTGCTGTAAAAGAGAACGTGCTACCCTTGAACATATTAATTCCAGCGTCTCCAGGAAAGGATAAGATGGAATAAATTTTGATACCTCCATACTGAGAATAGAATGGGTTGGCATAAAAAAAAGTCACTATAACCAAAAGGCAGAGTTCACTGACCCATAGTGTTAAATACCATATGATGCAATTTGTTTATGATGATTCTATTCATGTAATTGTTTCCCTAGTGTCTTTGCTTGGGTGTGCACACCTACATGAGTGTGTAAGAAAATACAGAGGGTGTGGAGGAAAGTTCAGCGAGTGGTGGTGGCCGTGACCAAGTGGAGGCTGTGGTGGGCCAGGGGAGGAGGGCCTCAAATGTTCATGATGAAATAACAAAAAAATACTAAACATTCAGACAAATAATATGACTTATGGATGCCATGGTCCATCTCAGAGACAACAGAATAACCCAATAAAGAGTCTTTCCATCTACACTTGCAGGCCAGCAGGGTCAAGAACCATGGGTGGGGAGTTTGATTCCTTGGTGGGCACCCCTGGTTGCATACATTTATATAGCAAATTTTACAGTTTTGCTTTACTTGCTATTGTTCCCCATCTAAATGAGAATTTTCTGAACCAGATTTCCTGCCTTAATTTTAACTTAATCTTATTATACCACATGCAACCTTTTATGGAATAAATCAAACTAAACAAAATATTTACTTACATGGAACTCATTTTTTATTGTTTAGAATATTTATTGGTACATTTTATATACATATCATGATCTCACTCAACATTGAGTTTATATCAGTATATGACACGGTTTAATTCTCAGTTTCCATTCCCCTACCCACCCTATAACCTCCCCACCCCCTATATACAAAAGCTTTGTTTCTCTCTCTCTCTCTCTCTCTCTCTCTCTCTCTCTCTCCTTTACCATCACATTTTTTCTTAGAAAATATTCAAAGAAAGGGCCGGGAATTTAGCTCAGGGGTTCCAGAGTCTGCCTTGTAAGCATAAGGTCCCAAGCTGGATCCCCAGTGCCACATACCACAATGCTGGGTGTAGTGGCTCATGCCTGTGGGACCAGCACTCGGGAGGCAGAGGCAGGAGGATTGCTGTGAGTTCAAGGCTGGCCTGGGCTGCATAGTGAGCTCAGGGCCAGCCTGAACTACAAAGTGAGACCTTGTCTCAAAAAATCCCAACCAACCAACCAACCAAACAAACAAAAATCAAAGGGAAATGAGGGGTAGGGGTAAGTAACAAGTAGAACTCATTTTCAAGGACTGGTGTGGATCCAATATTCTTCCCAGATAAAGTAGAAAAAAAAAAAGAGGCCTTCTGGAATCTCGGTCCCCTTCCAAGTGGCCACAATCTTTGTGACTGCCTCTGTTCTATCATTCTACTCCAGTTTGGCAGAACTGATGTCATTCTGATAAAAATATCATACTTGATGCCAGGTGTGGTGACTCACACCTGTAATCCCAGCACTCAGGAGGCAGAGGCAGAGGCAGGAGGATTGTTGTGCACTTGAGGCTAGTCTGGGCTACATATGAGCTCAGGGCCCGCCTAAACTACAAAGTGAGACAGTGACTCAAAAAAACCAAAACAAAACAAAAAAACACAAGCAAGTAAAACAACAACAAAAATTGCATTTGAAAATAAGTGTTTCCCAGCTATGAGCAGTGTACTTCCTGCAGATTTCTTTCCTGACAGGGACTGAGACTGCCTGGCTTTTCTCTTGATTGGAAGCATAGTATGTAGGACAGAGAGCATAGTAGAGGGCATCCCAGGCTTGGTCCTAGTAACATTTTGGACCAAACAGTTACTTATCATGAAGGGCTGTCCTGTAAACTGTAGGAGGTTAACCAGCAAAAGTTTCTCCTTGAGAGGAAAATCTTCTTGGCTGAGAACCACTCACATAAGCAGCCTGCTTTGACTGACTCAACAATCAACAACAGAAATGCTAGATGCCAGTAATAATCCATGGATGAATTATTTATGGAATTTTAAGCATTCATAGTTCTTTTTTAGGGTGAGGGACTGTTATGTTTCTCTGACACACCACATTCAACTGGCAATTATATTTCAAGCAAAGCCAAAATGAACAACAATTCCCATTGTTGCTTTAGGTTAGAAGGTGCACAAATCTCTTTGTTTAATGATATTTTAGCCATTTTAAAGGTTTCTAGGAATCCTTCATTCTGCCTCTGGAGAACATTTTAGAAAGACTCCATCAGTAAATGGACTCTTTTTGAAATAACTAACTGGAAGATAAGTTTGCCATTATACATTTAAAAATGCATGGTTTTATTTTCTTTAAATTTCAATCATTTCCACAAACAACAAATAGAACAAATAGAAATAACTATTTAGTACATTTTCTATTTGTTACTGATTGTAAACTAGTTTTTCCTCTTAGAAACAATATATCTGTTAAAATACTCGTCCTTTCTCTTTGCTCTGTTTTCTAAGGTGCATATATAGATTTGTGTCCTATAGAAGAGACGTGGCATGGGATTGACAAGGGAGAAAATCATGTTTCTCTACTGAATATGCCTGAAGCATAGTCCTCAATTTCCTGATCTGTACAGTGCAGGGGGAGGAGCAAGCAAGGTGAGATGATTTGGTGATATTATCACTGACTTCATCCTATTTTTTGTGGCCTTAAACACATAACAAATTTATCTTAATCATTGCAAGTATGTAACACAAAGCTGTTAAGTATATGCACATTGTGACACAGGTCTTTTGAACTCTTTCATTTTCTATGATTAAAACTCTATACTTGGGTCAGTTTTCTGTTGCTATTAAAAAATCTGCAATAATCCACTTGTGAAGAGAAAGGTTTATCTTGGCCCACAGTTACGGAGGTTTCAGCCCATGATGGATTGGTCCCTTTTTTGGGGGCCTATGGCAAGAGAGAACTAATCCATGGCAGGAGTCTGTGGTAGAACAAATCTCATAACCAGGAAAAAAAAAGTGAGTGAGCAGGAGTTTGGGTTCCAGAGTTCCCTCTGAGGCACACCCAATACCTAAAGACCCCTCAGTAGGCATTACCTCTTAGAAGTTCCACCACCTTCCATTGGTGCCTCCCTGGTGACCACCACATGGGCTCTTGGGGGATAGTCAGTGACCAGACTACAGCATCTGTACAATAATTCCCAGCTTTCTTTCCTCTCACAGCCCCTGACAACTACTAATCTACTGCTAATCTGCTTCCCTGAATTTGACTATTTCAAACAAATCCTTAAGTGGAGTTTATCTTTTTTCTGACTGGCTTATTTCACTTAGTATAATGTCCTTATGGTTCATTCATATTGTAGAGCACAACAAATTTTTCTTCCTTTTAAGATTGACTAGCTGGGCATGGTGGCTCACGCCTGTAATCCCAGCACTTGGGAGGCAGAGGCAGGAGGATTGCTGAGTTCAAGGCTTGCCTGGGCTACATAGTGAGCTCAGGGCCAGCCTGAACTACAAAGCGAGACCCTGTCTCAAAAAAAAAAAAAAAAAGATTGACTAACATTAGATCACATTTTATTCACCTACTCATCTGTCAGTAGATATCTAACTTGCTTCAGTTTCTTGGCTATTGAGAGTAATAATGTAATGAACGTGAATCTGAAAATATTTTTGTGATTCTGTCTTACTTCCTTTGGATATATGGCTCCTTGTTCTATTTTTATCTTACCTTATCCTTCTGCACATTAGGATCATGAAGATAGGACTATGTATGTAAATATTATTCTATAGTATATTCTCCATTAGGTTTAGGTGAATTTCTTGTATTCAAATATAGGTTTTGCATTGAACAGATATATAGTTGGTAAAAAAAAATAGCACTTGGGTTTGAAGGATATATGTTCAGTGCCTTTTTCCTATGTATTTAGTAGGGTAGTAAAAACAAGAGAGAACTAAACATCAATTTTCCATTCCTTACTGGAGAAACTCATCTAACACGTCTTTCCATTTGCCCACTGTCTCACAGCATTGAGAGGGTCTGTGTCCACTCATTCACTCATCACTGAATTAGAAATATTTTATTCAATGCTTCCCATGTTTTTCTCCCCAACTTCTATGCTTATTAAACTTAGATATCAATAGGATGTGAACCACATCTGAATGTTTCCCAGAAGATCTGATGATGACTGCAGAGTCGTAGAATTCCCATCATATGGAATTGGTTTCTCCTTGGAATAAGATCAGAAAATTTTTGAGAAAAGGAGAGTATTGTGCATATTGTGCTTTTTTTCTCCATTTTGTCTTCTGATTGTTTTATGTAACGTGGCACTGGTTGGTAGACCATCTGGTGTTCTGCCACCCTGGTATTTGTTTCAAATGTTTTAGCTTGTCCCAAATTAGCGTGGTTTCTAACATATGTAATTAAAGAACACCAGCACCACTCTTTACCTGACCAGAGGCATACCACAGATGGACAGGCCTTTGCAAATTACAAACTTGAACCTGAAGAACTGTGCTGGGTTCCTTTGATGGTGACTTGGAGGCAGTACCAAAGTCAGCTGTGGGTGTCTCATGTGAATTTTACAGAAAAAGAAGACTAAACCCTCCCTCCCCCAGGTTTGAGAATTTGTAGAAAAATGTGCAGAACTCAGCTGGGCACCTTACTTATGTTTACTTTCAAAGATACACCACAGGAAGAACAGGATGGAAGAGGATTGTAGGGTAAGGTCTGAGAGATGAGTTTGCATGTCACCTCTGGACAGGGCCCTTGCCCAGCACAAGGACGTGTTTGTCACTCACAGATCCTGTGAACCTGGTTGTTGAGGGGCCACTCAACTTAGTGGAGGCTTTGTTACTTTGGCACACTGGTCATTGGTGATTGGCTCAATTCCATCCCCTCTCCCAGAGACCAGGGAATAGGGCTGAAAATTCCAATCCTATAATTCTACAGTTAGCTTTAAATGTAACCATCCTCCATCTTGAATCTATGTAGGGATCTCAGCCCCCAGTCATCTGCTTGTTATACAAAAGCCACTTGCATTACTCAGTGGATGCCCTCTTAGGAGCCAGCAATCAGGAACAAAGACCCAACATTTTCTTTCTTATTGTCCCTACTTGCAATGAGGCTTGAACAACACTGGTGCCTCTCTCCTAGCAGAGCACGAAGCTGGGACCTGAACCCAGGCATCCTGATGGCTCCTTTTTTTTTTTTTTTTTTTTTTAACTCTCTCAGGGCAAAGGATTGGGAAGGTAGAATCAAAGACCTACATACCTACTCTCTTAAGCTCCAGCATCAAATGCACATTTCTCATACATATTAAAGACCAGGATCAAATCCATATGTGTAAAGATTTCAGGCACAACACTAAGAGTTTCCTGTAGTGACTCTTTATGTCCACAGGATGTGAAAAGCTGTACAAAAGTCAGATACATTGGTTCTCTCTGTGAACCTAGTCTAAATTTGGTTGTCACTAGAAAGTAGGGGGATATTAAAATCCTTGGAAAATACAATAGTACAATACCATAAGAAAATACTACTTGTTCATGGGTAAAGAAAATGTAATACAGATACACAATGGAGTATGATTCAGCCTTAGAAAGGAGATTGTATGGTTTATGATAACGTGGTGGAACACAGAAGACATTATGCTAAGTGAAGTAATCCAGTCATAGAAAGACAAATATTGCACGATCTTACTTATATGCAGAAGCTTAAAAAAAATCCAACTTTTAGAAGCAGGGACCAGAATAATGGTTGGCAGAAAAGGAAGGAAAGTGGGATAATGTTCATCAAAGGGTATGAACTTCTAGTTATGTAATATGAATAAATTCTGGAGATCTATCCTATATGATAAGGATAATAGTTAGCAATATTGATTGTGTGCTGGAAATTATCTAAGAGTAGAGTTTAAATGTTATCATTTTTGAAATGAGAAGTATGTTAATTCAATATTAATTAGATTGACAGTCATTTCACTATATTTATCAAAGCATCATATTACACATTGTAAATACATGCAATTTTAAATGACACTGATATTCAAAATTTTTATTTCTACTAGATAAATAATTGAGATGATGCACAATGTGATATTTTTATATATTTTTACAATATGTAATGATTAAGTCAGGTCATTAACAAATCTGTTACCTCACATTCTTATACTTTCTTTATGGCGAACATATTTAGAATCTACTCTTTTTTTTTTTTTTTTTGAGACAGGGTCTCACTTTGTAGTTCAGGCTGGCTCTGAGCTCACTCTGTAGCCCAGGCAAGCCTTGAACTCAGCAATCCTCCTGTCTTTGCCTCCCGAGTGCTGGGATGACAGGCATGAGCCACCACGCCCAGCACTGTGGTATGTGGTGCTGATTGCTGGTGGGTGTGAGTCACTACACCCAGCATTGTTGTATGTGGTTACTGGGATCGAACCCAAGACCCTGCACCTGAGAGGTAGGCGCCAGAACCTCTGAGCTAAATCTCCAGCCCTAGAATCTACTCTTAACAATTTTTAAATATATAACGCTGTATCATTTTAGTAGCTGTGCTCTACATCAGCTCACTCCAGTTTTCCTTCTATCTAACTGAAATTTTGTACCCTTTAACCAGTGTTTTCTTCTTCTTCTGCACATCTCCTCCTGGTTTCTTGTGATTGCCATTTATTTTCATGAGTTCAATTTTTTTTATTCTGCATATGTGTGAGATCATGAAATATTTGTCTTTCTGTGCCTCTTTTCTTAACATAATGCCATGTTCACCCAGATGTTAGAAGTCATTATTTAAGGTTAAAATACTAAATACTTTCATTGTATGTGAGCATTTGTGTGTGTATATAGTTGTGGTGTATGTATAGTAATGTATAGTTTGGTGAATATATTTAATTTAACCATTCATTCATTTGATGATGGACACTTAGGTTGATTCCACACCATAAATATTGTGAATAACACTGTAATAAATACAAGAGCCCAGCTACCTCTTTGCCAAGCTGATTTCAAAGTACGTAATTTTTTGTCAATTAAATCTCAGTAAAGCTGGGGGGAGTGAAAATATATTGGTTACCGAGTAAATAAAATAAAATAATGCTGCTCAATGTCCTCATCCGAATGCAGCCGTTTATTTCTGTGGCCCAACACTAACTTTTTGGGAAATGAGAACTGTTTAGTCACAGATGTCAGGATTTGTCCCTCCCTCTCCTGAAAGGCTGTGACAACACGAGCATGTTTCTGCCAAGTCTTCCTCCAGGACATTTCTTCCTATCCCAGGCTGCTGCTGGCTGGGAGGAAGTTTAGCCTCCTGAGGGGAGGCTGTCGAGGAGGTGAATAAAAAACACACAGACCCAGACAGAGAAAAGTGGGACCAGGTAGGGCACAGGCCTTTCTCGGAAAAACTATGATACAGAGGTTGATCCCAAGTTTATTTTATGCTGCACTGGAGATGTGTGTGCAGGGTGGATCCGGAGATAGAAGCTCTACTGGACTACGTTGAGAACCAACTTGAGAAGTAGGCTCTTCTCAAGGCTAGCTAGGCATGTTGCAGTTAGTATCAAAGATATAGTGCTTCCTGTGCTGTTTTGCCCTAATCTCCTGCGCTGAGGGTCCGGAGCTGAATGCAGAGATGTCTTCAACAGCATAATATCTCTGGAGTCAGGCTTTGTCCATTACTCATGAGTTCAACCAAAGATCCTTAGCTTAGCTGCTTCCTACGGCTCCCTACCCCAGGCAGCTGGGGATTGTGAAATTCAAGACGTTGCCAGAGAAACTCTGACTGCTTCACTAACTGGGGCCCTGAGGAGAAAGGTTCAGAGAGAGTGTGAAGCTGGGTGCTGTGGGGCACTGGAGGAAGCCCAGAACCAAGCCTGAAATGCCCAGGGTAGCTACCCCTTCCCTGTGCTTCAAAGAAAGAGCTTCCTCACTGCATGATTTTCTTCATCTTAATTCCATCTGTGTGATTGTTGAAAGGCAGAAACTGCTTTCTCTGGCTGCTTTAAAATATAAGCATTAATAGAAAATGTGATTTTTTGTAAGGCTAACTGATCAGATAACTACTGGTTCTGAAAGGAGTTTTTGTCACCCGCGGGTCCCTAGAAGAGAAGGAATTAGCACCACGGATCCCCCTGGAGGAATACTTGGACCAGTGATAAGGAATCAGCGGAAGTAGGAGCAAGAGTATTCAGGCTGCTTTCCGTGGGAAGGAACAGTGAGGCAGGTTGAGGAGGCTCAGAATCACTGGCTTCAACAGCTTTACTGATTGTGGAGTCCAGGTTTAATGGGACCAGCTGGTTGTCTGATACCTGGCTGCGAGGTGAGGAGTTCAGTTGGTTGGCGGCCCAGAGTGTGACAATCCCATAGAGGAGGTAGGTGGTTGTGGCCTGCATTCTGGTTGGTTTGCACCTGGAAGGAGCACATCCAAGTGGGTCCTTTCCTCTGTCCAGGGATTGGCCTGTCCTGGGGGAGTATTGGGGTCCCTCCAGGGTCAGTGAATACCATGTATCAGAGCATCTGAACACAGATAGTAAAAAGACTTGGTTAACACACTGGCCAAGGGTTTTTTTTTTTGAGACAGGGTCTTGCTTTGTAGTTCAGGCTGGCCCTGAGCTCACTATGTAGCCCAGGCAAGCCTTAAACTCAGCAATCCTCCTGTCTCTGCCTCCTGAGTGCTGGGATGACAGGCGTGAGCCACCACACCCAGCACTGTGGTATGTGGTATTGATGGCTGGTGGGCGTGAGCCACCACACCCAGCATTCATTGTATGTGGTTACCGGAATTGAACTCAGGACCTTGTGCTTAGGAGGCAGGTGCCTGAACCACTGAGCTAAATCTCTGGCCCACTGGCCAAGTTTTTAATATTGCTTTTGCAAAAGCATCTAGGATTCCCCCTGGGGGAAACTGAGTCACCCCGCCTTTGAGAGAGAGCTTTGTAAAAGTCCAGATTATCAGAGGTGCACACTGGCCTTGCCTTCCTGGGAAACACGTACCTGTGTTTAACGGCTTTGTGTGGGATCAACAGGGGAGAGGATTCCAAACCCTAGCAGTGGCTCTGGTGAGCAGCCGGTGGTGCAGGGAGTTTTGTGCCAATTCCCTCCTTTCAGCTTTCACCAACAAACCGTGTAAAACATGTCACGCAGCCCAATTCCAGAGACAGTTATGCGTCCCTTGCATGAAGATATTAAATTGGTTTTTTGAAATTGAGATTTTTGCCTGGAAGGTTTTTCATAAGTTTATTAACCCAGAGCTGCCTTTTAATTCTTTTGAGTAGAACAGTAACAAGACCTGAATAGTGAACACATTTTTAAAATTGACTTTTATATGTATATATATATATATATATATATATATGGTGATCACATTCAACATTGAGAGTTTGTACCTATATAAGACACATCTTGATTCTCACTTTTTCCCATTTTCTTGTCCTCCCTACAACTCCTCGCTAGATAAAGATGTGGGTTTTTAAAATATAAAATGGAGTGTTAGCCATAAAGAATGATAAATTTGAGTCATTTATACTCAAATACATGTACCTCAAGGACATAGGTGAAATAAATAGGACACAGATTGTAAATACCATATCATTTCTCTAATATGAGAAACTGAAGGTGTAAATGAGTTCCAAAAATGTATGATAGGATATGTGAAATAGAAAGAAAATGTTCAGAAGACAAAGGGAAAAGGGGGGTGGGTGTCAGTAAGGAAAAGAAAGAAAAAAATTGATGGTTAAAATAAAAGGAAACTTTTTTGTAGTTTTTTTTTCTGTTTTGAAACAGGTTGTCATTTTGTAGTTCAAATTAGCCCTGAACTCACTATGTAGCCCAAGATAGTGTCAAATTCACAGCAGTCCTCCTGCCTCTGCCTCCCAAGTGCTGGGATTACAGGTGTGAGCCACCATGCCTGGCCAAAAGGAAACTTTTATAAAAAGTTATAAGGCACAAACCCAAATAATGAAAAAAATTCAAGGAAAGCAGAGAGATTTCCCCCTCATCTAACATTTTATAAAGTTTTTGGCCCCACTCTTGTCAAAATGTCGGTAGGGCCTTTGACTTGGGAATTTTGTTAAACTCTATTCTTTCCCAATATACACGTAGCCAGAATATTCATCTACACAGTCAAGGCGACTTCAGAATGTCTTTTCTGGGTGATATCAAAGAAAGCATTACTAAAATCTAAAGCAGTTGTTGGACTGTGATACAAAGGGTCAAAATGTAATCTTCAGGATTATACACGTTTATCACAATTTTCCAGGTAATTATTTTTAAGAGTAATTTAAAAACCTATATTGTAGCATTTTATAATTTTATCATACCCCTTAAAATTAATTGTTTAAACCAGACTAATATAAATGTCTGAATCAAGTTTTGGTTTTAAAGTAAGCCTTCTCAAAATAAAAGATAGTAAGAAGTACAGAGAAATGTCATTCTCAGAGGGAAAGGGGATCAAGAGATGGGGACAGAAGAGAGGCAGGGGAGGCCACAGGGAAGGGGCACGTGTTGTTCACATGCACCAGCTGTGAACTAAATACATGTACTAGTAAATATGTATGTATGTACTAAATGTGTGTACTAATAAACTAAATATGTGTACTAATAAACTAAAATTTTATAGAATTACCTAATATTATAGAAAAAAAACAAATTAAGGCTTCCCTAAAGCTCTTAGATAAAATATGAAGCATTTGAGCTTTCAGTAATAATCACCATAATGGCACTTGAAAATTCAGAGCAGGGGCCCAACAGACCCTCTAAGATTAGAAAAATTGCCCTTGCTCTCTCTCTCTAGTCACTCTTTGACTTTCCCTTAGACTCAGATTTGCCTCCCTGATGCTTATCTCCTTTTCTCCAGCTAATAAACATTTATTAAGCACCAACCATATCCCAAGCCCCCACTGCATCAGGCACTGGGGAGACGTATTATGATGGGATTGAGCGTATTCAGGGTGGTCTGGCCATAGAACTGGGGAAAAGTTCTAAACAAGGCAGATACAGTTCCTGGCCTCAGAGTTTAGAGGCAAACAAGCAAAAATAATTACTTGAACAGTTTCAGATTGTGCACTGTGAGAAACATGATGGTGGGAAGAGCAGCGTACAGAAGGAATACATAATGCCATGTGTCTCAGGTACTTTTCTTGTTGCTGAGACAAAATACTGAAGAGTAGACAGGAAATAGTGGGAAATAAGCAGCAGGAATATAGAACAAGCAGTATTAGCAACCAACAGCAGCAGCTCTCTTTCTGTCTTATGTTCAGTCCAGCTTTTAGGGCAGATAACACTCATCCTCAGGATGGGAAACACATAATTTTTAGCATTATACCATTAATCCCAGTATCACATCCTCAATCCCAGTATCACATACACTACCTAGATCCAGCCACATCTGAAAGCCCTACTTAATGACTGCATGATACTTTAGGGGTACATCTAGGTATAAGCCATAAGATCATGGAAAATGGACATTCAGTCATCTATGGTAGGTGACTTAATATCTCATTTCTCCTGATTTTCTGTGCAGTGTTTGAGAGAAAGATTGATCACCCAGGGTGATAAGGGTGTGTGTGAGTGTGTGTGTGTGTGTGTGTGTGTGCGTGTATCTGACTCATACTACCGCAATGAGAGGAGCTGGTCTTTTTTTTTCTGCAAACAATGGATGAAAAGTGAATACAAGTCATTGTTCAGTCCTTACCCATAATCCACCCTAACTTTGAACTCTTCATTTATATGTCTTTTGCTATTTAATTTAAATTGGTTTAACTGTGCTCATAATTGACAGCATGTTAAGTAACTCATCAGAAGGGAGGCAGATGGAAAGAACTTTCTAGAGCCTGTGGGGAAACATGGAAAGGCCCACTGTGGTAAAACAATAGGACACATTTCATGGTTGGAGAATAGAGAGGGAGGGAGAGAGGAGACCTAAGGATTGGGAAGCAGGCCAACTGGCATCTTGTCATGGAGACCACTGAGAGGGAATCATTCTGTGCTCTATTTAGGGGAGTTGTATAATGGCATTATTTTGCAGTCACTTTTCATTGCAGGAGGGCTTGGAGAGAAGAAGATCAATTATAAGGCTGTGGCAATGAATCAAAGATTCTCAAACATTTTTGATCTCATGATCCTTTAAAACAGAACCATTATTAAGGACCCCAAAGAGCATTTGTTTGTGTGAATTATACCTAGTGATGTTTGTGAAATCCAGTCCAATCCAACAGGAATTGAAAACATGATTTAATTCATTTAAAGGAGCATTGATCCATCCATTGGAAAAGATGACATTGATTTACATTTTTGCAAATCTCTTTAAAGTCTGGCCCAATGGAAGCCAGATGGTCTCATGTGCTTTCGTCGTCAGTCTGCCATGAGTGATTTTGAAAAAAAATCTGGGTTTGCCCAAATATGTAGTTGGAAAAGGATATTTTAATAGTTTTTTTGAGGTAAGTGTACATGTTATCCTTTGATATTTCAACATTTAAATTCTCAACATTGGTAGTTTCCCAAAAGTTAATTGCAAAGGGAATCTGCAATTATGTCAATAAACTCATATTTTGCCCTACTAAAATCCAGTGGTCTCTCTTGCAATTTGCATGACTTTCCTCAAGCATGATCAGGATCTTTCAGGCACCTTGAAAGCATGTTGGAGCTGCCTAGGGGGTCCTGAAGGGCCGTTTGAAAACTGCTGTTGTAAATCAAAGAATCTGTGACAGAACCCTAAATGATGGCAGTAAAAGTGAAAATAGAAGTTTGTAGTAAGAGGTGGGTAAACATGACATTGTGGGGAATTGAAAATGGATTTAATTTAGAAAGAGAGGAAGAGGAGCCTCCTCAGATTCTGTCCAAGGCAGATGATGATGCAGTCACAGAAAATAGGATACAAACTGACAATTGCATTGAGCAAAATGAGGAAGAGTCTTTTGAGATGTTAGAATTGTGGTGCTTCCAAGATTTAGCTATCACAAACTGAGCTGCTATAAACATGGGTGCACATATGTCGCTGTGATAGGAATCTTGTAATTCTTTTGTGTATATCCCCAGCAGGGGAATAGCAGGTCAAATGGAACCTCTAATTCTAGTTTTTGGGGAATCTCCATACTGATCTCCGTAACGGTTATACTAGTCTACATTCCCACCGACAGTGGGGAAGGGTTCCTTTTTCTCCACAACCTTACCAGCATTTGTTGCTGGCTCATTTTGAGATAGCAGCCATTCCTTGTGGAGTGAGATGAAATTTCAGAGTTGTTTTCATTTGCATCTCTCAAATGGCCAGGGACGTGGAGCATTTCTTCATATACTTCTTAGCTGCTTTTACTTCTTCCTCTGAAAAGTGTCTGTTCATTTCAGAAGCCCATTTTTGAACTGGGTCTTTAAATTGGGGAGGGGCTGATTTTTAAAGCTCTTTATATATTCTAGATAGTAGCCCTTTGTCTGAGGAATTACTGGTAAAGATTTTCCCCCATATTGTTGGTTGCCTTTTTGCTCTGCTGATGGTTTCTTTTGCTGTGCAGAAGCTTTTTAATAGAAAAAGCCCCATTTGTTGATTTCTTCTGGTAGTTCTCATGCTATAGAAATTTTGTTCATTAAAGTCTTTCCCTATGCCAGTGTCTCCAAGAGTTTTACCTAACCTGTTTTGCAGCAGGTTTAGTATCTCTGTTTCAATATTTAGGTCTCTCATCCACTTTGATTTTAGTTTAGTACATGGTAAAAGAAATGGATCTGGCTTCAGTCTTTGACAGGTTGAAACCCAGTTTTTTCCAGCACCATTTGTTAAAGAGGCTATCTTTCCTCCATTGAGGAAGTTTGGCTCCTAACCCAAGTGCCCATCAACTCTAGACTGGATAAAGAAGATGTGGGTTTAAAAAAAAAATAAAATGGAGTATTACTCTGCCATAAAGAGTGATGAGATTGAATCATTTATACTCAAATGGATGTACCTTCAAGACATACTCATAAGTGAAACAAATGGGTCACAGATATGCAAATATCATATATTTTCTCTGATATGAGAAACTGAAGTTATAAATGTGTTCTAGAATGTATGATTGATATTGTGAAATAGTAAATATTCAAAGGGTAATGGGGCTTAGGGGTAAATAATGAAGAAAGAAAAAAATTGATATAAAAAAGGAAACAATGCTTGTGTGTATAGAGGTAGGGGGTAGGGTGGGGAAGGGAGGGGGAAAAATGAGAATTAAGTTGTGCCATATACTGGTACAAATTCTCATTGTGGAGTGTAATTGTGATGTGTATACATAATGTACCAATAAAATGTACCAGTTAAAAAAGAGAATTGTGGTGCTTATCAAACATCCTGGGGGGCAATGGATCTGTGACTCTGAAGATGAATTGAGTTCTCCCTCCACACAGATAGGAGATGAAAGTAATCAGTGTGTGTGATGATGATTAAAACCAGAGAGCATGTGAGGTTCACAACAGAGTTCTTTATAAACTCAAAGTGAGGAGCACAGTGAGCGTAAATCTATGAAAGATAGACATTAAGAGTCCAGGAGGAAGAAGACAAGCTCAAAAGAAGATGAAGATGAGGAGTACAAGTAGGAAGATGCCACATCGTGGGAGGTAAGAAGGGAAGTGCTTCAAGGAAGAAGTGACCAACAGGCGTGTGCTATGAGTGGCCAAGGAAGACAAGCTCTGTGTATCAGCAAAAGCAGGGCCTGGGGAGGGTGAGTGTAGAAGCCAGGACTCCTCCTCCCTCCTGTCCACCAACCTGTCATAGCAACTTAACCAAGCATCTGCTCTGTGGGGGACGGACAGAGGTGCAAATACATAATACAGGGTGTGCTTCTCATTTTCATGATGGCTTCAGTTAATATTCAGGGAAACTAGAGAATAAAAAAGTAAAGCAGTGTGTGTGCTTATAGCTGTCTGGAAGCTGTAAAAGGCAGGAAAGACAAATTCTTATTCCCTTATATTCACTGTTAAGATCCAAATTAGTCTAGAAAATAAGTTTTTCCTAACTCATTTGGTGGCAAAATCAGAGAAGATGATTAAAAATGATCACACCCTCTCTTCGTCTTTTGCCCACAGATTTACTATTCACTGTACTGTGTGAAGAGGTATCAGTGTGCTTGATCTGTGGTACTGTTTCATACCTAATCAGAAGTACATACAAATTACATTGTCCCATGTAAAATCAAGCAACTTCTGAGTTCCTAAAAATCCACAAGGATTTCAGATAAGAGATTATAATTTCAAACAAAATTATTCATTTTAGTGCCGGGCGTGGTGGCTCACGCCTGTAATCCCAGCACTCGGGAGGCAGAGGCAGGAGGATTGCTGAGTTCAAGGCTTGCCTGGGCTACATAGTGAGCTCAGGGCCAGCCTGAACTACAAAGTGAGACCCTGTCTCAAAAAAAAAATTTATTCATTTTACCTTGTTGGGAACCATTCTGTTTGGGAGAAATAATTGGAAGGTCGAAACTGACCAGTCCTTCCTAGCTGCCTACAGACTTTGGATTCAACTCACCTCTACCTCTGGTAACAACAAAGTTACCTCTGGTAGTTACCTCTGGTAACTACATCTGGTGATCCCACATGCTATGATGCTTCAGGGAGGAACTACACCATTGCTGGTGTCTGCCCTGCCCTCAGAGTCTTTGTTTCATTTTACTACCCTAGAGGAGCAGAGTAAAAGGTGTGGCAGGCTGGGGGCTGGGGACTGGAGTCTTTTGCTACCCAGAGTAGCATGGATCAGGCCCAAGCTCAGCTTCTCTAAGCCTCATTTCTACCTAGTTATTATTTTGTTGTTTGCTGTGGACTCAAAGGAAACTAGAATCTAATGCAAAGGTTCTAGTTTCATTCCCTTCCTGTTTCCTACATTACCCCGATCAGAATGGCTATCATCAGGAATACTATAAGCAATAAATGCTGCTGAGGATATGTATG
This sequence comes from Thryonomys swinderianus, assembly GCA_004025085.1. Lineage (NCBI taxonomy): Eukaryota > Metazoa > Chordata > Mammalia > Rodentia > Thryonomyidae > Thryonomys > Thryonomys swinderianus. The sequence continues at coordinate 10,362 of PVIC010014261.1, read as the reverse complement.
TTGGGGGGGGGGATCTTTTTACATTGCTGTGGGAATGTGAACTACTGCAACCAAAGTGGAAATCAGTATGGAGATTCCTCAAAAACTAAAAATATAACTTCCATTTAATCTAGCCATATCCAGGCTGGATATATTCCCAAAGAGTCAAAGACTTCATACTATAGTGATACATGCATACCCATACTTATGGCAGTGCAACTCACACTATCTGAGCTCTGGAAACAGCCTAGATGTTTTCAGATCTAAGCTCTGAAAGTAGCAGTTGAGTGGATAAAGAACGGGCAGTATATATACATGGTGAAGAACTATTCAGGCATGAAGAAGGATGAAGTCATTCAGTTTGCAGGAAAATTATTGGAACTTGAGCATAATGTTAAATGTAAAAACCCAGACAGAGGTTAAATCATGTATGGTTTCTCTTATATGAGAAACATAAAGCATAAATAAAGTGTGAAGTAGAGGACAATAGTAGGAGACACAAAGGCAGATTTACTACAGATGGAGAAGGGCATCAGCAGGAGGGCAAAAGAGGGAGAGAAAAGGGGTGAGGAGAGGAGATAAAGAGATGAAAATGATCAGGATATGCTATATTCATATACCAACTGGCTAGAATGAATGTAACACTGATATTCTGCAAACATTCAGTAACAAAAATATATATAAATACAAAAATGAAGTAATAAGATAAATAAAAGTTAAGTACTACCTTTATATTCTTGGATATACATTAAGCTACCAAGACTATTTCCCCAGTAGGACATCCAGAATCAAGTAAAGCAGTTTATCCATCTCAGTCATCTGCCTATCTACCCATGCATCCATCTACCCATCCACCCATCCATTACCCACCTATCTACCTCTCATCCACAGATTTGTTGTTGAATATTCATCCATTGTCCATGTGTCCATTTATCAATCTCACAGCATTTACTTGAGACTTCATATATCCCAAGCTATAAGATAATGGTGTAAAATTACTGAGGAAATGCTGAAAACTCTCTTCCTTAATAAACAGCCTTACAGAAAATATTGTTTAAGTGGATGTTACTCAAGGGGTCTGGGAACCGAAGGGCTGTATGAACGCTGTGTGGACTATTGCCCCATCAGATACTGCTCGGGGGGGGGGGGCGTCCAGTTCTCTTGTGACTTCCCCAAGGGCAAGAAGTACATTTCGTCTCTTGTGCTCTTTATATTATCCCCTCGGGGTCTATTTTAGTATTTGGATATTTGCGGTTTCTTAAGAAAACAGCTGGGAGGAACGGAATGATGGTTTTGCTTGGTCCTGCAGGAGGTAACGAGGGAGACACAGAGCAACTCAAACTCATTTCACATTAGAGCCACCAAAGGGGTTGCAGAAATATTTCCTGAGTGATAGAATAACAGAAAGGGTGCTTTAAAACATCACTGGAGAGAATGATGTCAAAGGGAGAGGAAAAGCTATCAGAAAGGAAAATCTGAAAACATTACGACTAATGCCGATTTTCACCATCGCAGGAGGCCTGGGAGGGAGGGTCGTAAGAGCGGGCAATGTGCTAAGGGGTTGCAGCAACACAGCAGAAGTGACCCACTGGCTTGGGGCCAACACACACTTCCCACAGTGCTTGGCGGGAACAACAGATGAGACATACAAAGTGGAGGAATGGAGGGCAAGGATGAAATTGCATTTACTTCAGAGAACAGGATGATGGCTGCTCTGGAGACCTGACCACAGAACCCAATTGTCTGAGAAGTACCTGCTCTGTTTCTGGGAATTTGGCTGGATCTCCACGGAGAATTGGGACTGAAGCTTTCCACAGTCAATGTCTGCATGGACAGATGTGTTTGGGGCTTGATCTGCTAATAACTCTATGAAGCTAGTTTAGCCTGATGGGTCTAGAGGTGACTGGGAGCTTTGGCAAGAGCACAGTGCAAACTGCAGCTGGAAGAAATGGCGTCAGACAAACAAAGCCTTCCCTCCAGTGCTGGTACCTTGACCAAGTTTTGATTGTTGGCCACATGCTCACCCTCAGATCTGGCTCTGGGACAAGTGCTGCTTCCACTGGAGTTTCTCTCCTTGGGCCGCGCGGGCCCCTGTGTCTGCTGCAGGTCCCCACCTGGCTACACGTCCTGGCTCAGCATCTCTGGTTTGTTGTGACAGCACATTGCTACGTTCTGAGGTGTGAACGAGAAGCAACTATCAACTTCAGGATCCGATTGTTACGTTACAATGTTTGGCTTTTTGTTTTTAGCAGAGAACTTTCCTTTTCCCCCAAACAAAATCTGGGGCCCAAATAAAATCCTTCAAAGAGATAAAAGGATAAAAGAGGAAAGCTTTTCAGTGAAGATTGTTCTGTGAAGAGGTGAGATGCGGGATTGGGTTAGCAGGTTACTATTTTGTGAATATGTGTAAATATTTTCATATGAAAATAATAAGGGATATGCTTTTATAACATGCATCTGTGATATATATATACATATATATATATGTATATATATATATATAGTTTTCTGTACGTTATGTGTTTCCATAACTGTGGGAATATTTCACTTATGAAAACAGTGAAAACAAAGATGGACATCAAGCATGCATCCTCTAGCTGAATAAAGCTAGAATACTATGCTTTAGGTCACACTCTGTAGAATAGAGTGTCACAGACCTGAATCTAGTCAGTTATATCAAAAGACAAAATCATAGCAACGTGAGTCACAGGCGTCACTGCCTTTGTTCATGATTCATGAATGAAAGCTGCTTAATTTTGTAAGAGAATGAGACTTCTCTGGGTCATGGCAGAGCAATGGGTTTTGTAAGCTGTTAACCTGATTGTTCAATACCAGATTTGAGTGTTTGTTTTTTTGTTTTGAGGCAGAGTCTTACTATGTAGCCTGGGCTTCCCTTGCACTTGTAATTGTCCTGCCTCAGCCCCTTGAGTAGCTAGAATTACAGGTGTGCACCACTACTCCTGGGTCCATTTTTCTTTGGCGAGGCCTGAAGCAGAAGGGCTTCCTTATGATGCTGACTCAAGCACCAGAGTCCCCTATTTTTCAAGAAAAGCCAGTCTGTTCTGGGGTCTACTTCCTTCTTTCAAGTTGCACTTTGATGACTTTGCTTTAATCTGGCCTTGTTTAAAGGGGTCTGGTGCAGGATCCTGCTCAAAAGAATGGCCATCCATCATACTTGCTCATATTTGCTCATCATTTTTTTTTTTTGAGACAGGGTCTCTGTAGTTCAGGCTGGTCCTGAACTCACTATGTAGCCCATACAAGCCTCAAACTCATAGCAATCCTCCTGCCTCTGCCTTCCAAGTGCTGGGATTACAAGCATGAGCCACCATACCTGGCTGCTCATCAATTTTTGAGAAAAATTATTTAAAACAATAAGTCATATTTCTCTTATTCTGTAATAACTTTGGAGACTCTCCTCTAGTCTCACTTCAGAAAAGAGATTTCACGGATTATTAGGGATTCACCATTTCTGTCCCCCTCCTTCTCTTGAAGTTAACAAATGTCTCCCAGATAACAAGGAGAAATGGAACATTACAATAGACATGAATCACTGAAAGAAAGATTTAGTGACCAGAAACACAAAAGCAGAGACTAAACTTTCATTTCTGCAGGCCCAGTCACAGAGGGAAGAGGAAGAAGTGTAGCATGGACAGAACAAGCTCTCTGGGATCCTAGCCAGGGTCTGGCCTTCAGATTTTTATTGTCTTTAGTTAGGTAACTTGCTGTTTTATTAAGATTTTCCAGTAAGACTCCAGTAGGATTAACTGCTTCCGACTGGACTATTAGAAGCAGAACAGAAACACCCATTCCAGCTCCCTCTCTACTTCCATGCCCATAAATAATAATTCCCTTTATTTTCATCTTGTTCCTTGGAACAACATCTGCTCGAATGTACCTTCTAATTTGAAATTTTCTGCTATCATTTGGATCTTAAATGTCCCCCAAAGGCTACCCATGTCTGGTTGGTTCCCCAGAGAGGACCAACCTTGGGTTTTGCTGGAGGAGGCATAAGGATTCTGATATCAACAGCTCCATTCTTAACTTTTGCTACGCCTGCTTGACATATTTTGAGACTAACTGTGAGCTCATGTCTATGTTATAGGGCTTTGGAAGCTCCAGGGATTCTAAAATGAGTCATTGCCTATCTCTAGAATGTTCTTTTAGCACCATCGTTTCTTCTCATGTCTGTCGTGATAATTTTCTCTGCTCAGGTTGACACTTAGACATTCAGGGAAAAGAGATGATCTTCTGCCCCAGCCAGGAATTATGACCTTGAATTTAGTGCTGCTCAACATTTGACAAAAGCTAAGGGGAGAGTTCTGACTTTTCACACAGAAGTTTAACACCTAAACTATCACTTGCTTTGGCTACTGCAACTGCTATTTTATTGGTCTTCCTCATTCTCAGTTATTATTTACATGAGCCAAAGTAATCATCTGTATTCATTATCTAGTGATGCATAACAAAATAGACCAAAAATACTAGTTTGACATAGTAACCATTTATTTTACTATTTTTTGTTGGTCAGGGATGTGTCAAGGCATGGCTGAGTCCCCATAACTTAGGGTCTTTTTTGAAGATATAGTGGAGGTATGGACTGGGACTGCAGTCATTTTGAGGCCCAGCCAGGAGTGGGTCCCTCTCCAAAGTCATTCACAGGGCTGTTGGTGGGACTTGAATCCTGGCTGGCGGTTTGTTGGCCAGAGACATCAGTTCTGTTATACACAGAGAACTCCAACCTGGCAGCTGGTTTCCCTCAGAGCGAGGAAGGGAGAGAGTGAGGGAAGAAATCCAGAGTGGAAGCACAGTCTTTCTGTAACCTAATCCTGGAAGTGACATTCCCTCCTTTTTGCTCTTTTTGTTTGTTTTTGCAGTACCGGGCACTGAACTCAGGGCCTTCACATTAAGCTATACCCTTAGGCTTTTAAAAATTCTGAACAGCTGAGCTGCCCAGGCTGGGCTGAAACGTGTAATCTTCCCATCTTAACTTCCCAGGGCTCTGGGATTACATGTATGTGCCACCACACCCAGATCTGTTTGCTGTATTTTGTTAGGAACAAGTCTCTAAGCTCAGTGTGTTCTCAAGGGAAGAGGACTAGACCGCACAAGGGCATGAATGTCAGGGTTGTCTACCACAGCCCTTAAATACACAAGCATGCGCACTCTTCTGCTGAAACCCTTTGGCACTCTAGACCCTCTCAGGCAGGGTTCATATACTGTAGTTTGGTTAGCGCTGCCAACTATCCCCTCCTCACCATTCTTTTTATGAGAAGGTTCATTCTCAGCCCATTTGTATTTTTCTAGAAAAAAAATGATTGAGTTCATTAAGATTCATCTTTTCTTTGTCCCAGAGGAGATTTTCAAAAAGTAGTATACCCACCCAAAAAGCACAAAACAGAATGTAGATCATGTCCTCTACCTAATGTATAATCTGGAAATTGGCCCTGAATAATTTGCTGGTGGCTATAGCTGAACAGATAGGAGTAAAGGCTGTAAGAACAGTTAATGCTCATTAATATTTATCAGGTACTGCTTAGAGATGTTTACATACATTAACTTATTTACCCTCAAAACACCCTGTGCACAAGTCACAGGTGAGGAGGGAGGCAGATCAGGACAAGGATCTGGCCCAGAGCCCCTGGCCCGACACAGGCAGCACACTGCTGTGGCCTGTGCCTCTAGACATGATGCAACAGGTCCTTGCTAAGTCGTTCACTCAGCTCAGGGTTAGGAGGTGATCTGACTCCCGAAAGTAGCATCTCTAACTGTGTTAGCCTATGCACAGCATTTAAAAAGAAAGGTTGGAAACAACTTTTTAAAATATTTTTATTGTGCACTGAGATTTTATGGATTTGTAATATAATTTTGTTTTGTGGTTTATTTTACTATTTTCTATAAGTGATCCTGTGGAAAAATGGCAACTCTTTAAAATTAAAGTTTCTTTGGATGTAAGAGTCTAGTTTAGGAAGACTTAGAATGTTCTCAAGCTGATTTTTTTCTCTCCTAGGAAAATATAAGCAACAGTTGTTCAGAATGGTTCATGTTGGAAGGGCTCGCCATTGGTGGTCTGTCTAGGAATGATTCTTAACTTTATTTTACCTGTTCATTCTTCATTTGTCTTCTAACAACTGTGATTATACTTTTGGAATCAAGCCGAGATGATCACAACTGAAGGTGACACGAAGATGTGGCTGACTCAGGCTCCGCTTCTAGAGCTCTCACAGAGCTGGGCATTGCTTTACTTTCAGTGATGGGAGCCTGGCTGCTGGGTGGTGCACAAGTGCAGAGGGGCAGCTCTCTTCTGGTGGCTTCCAGGAAGGTGTCTCCCTCTTGACAGGAAGTTGGATTGGTAGATATGCCTGCTATGAACTCTGAGTTTCTCTGATCCAGTAACTGAGGCGCCTTTGCCAGCCCTAATCCTAGATGTGAATTACTGTTAAAATGACACTACTACAGAATGGGCAGAAATGCAAATCAAGCAATCACTTTGCAAGCATTAGCCTGTGCATTTTTCTGAAAGGAAAGAATGTCTCTAGAAGATCTAGGTCTCTGATAACAATGCGTAGGCTCCATTATTCTAAAAAGGAGCTTTATGGTTGCGGTTAGGAGCACTGACCCTTCTGGGATTCCTGTTGTACAATCACTCATTTTCAGACTTATGACTCTTATGTAAGGGGTTTCTTTGACCTTATTCCACCCTACTTTCTGTCCCCCAATTTCCAAGTGTCAGGTTTCTTTGCATTTTAATAATATCTATTACCTATTTTTGAGGGGTTTGAGTCAGGGTTTTGCTTTGTAGTTACTTAAAGCTGGTGTTGAACTCTATGTAGGCCCGACTGGCCTTGAACTCATGGCAGTTCTCTTGCCTCTGTCTCCTGAGTGCTTAGATTACAGCTATGTGCCACCATGTCTGGCAATCTGTCGCGTTTTTAATGAATAGATAATAATGGTATATATTTGGAATATAATATAATATTTTGATATGTGTTTACAGTGTAAGCTGTTTTCATTTATGTATCCCTAACAATGAAATGATTTCTGGTAATTATCCCCCATTTTGTAAATCTAAGCAATAAAAGTCAGAAAGCAAAAGCAATCATGCCAGTCCCTAAGTAGCATGATTTCAAAGGGCCCTGTCAGAATCTAAATGACCCATCCCCCTGTGAAAAATCTAATTTCTTTTCTTCTCTTACCAAGGGTGGAACTTTATTTTCTGGCTAATCACACTTTATAAAAGGCTTTTAAGGCCACTATCACAAAACAACCAACAATAAATGCTGGCATGGCTGTGGGGAGAAAGGAACCCTTCTCCACTGTTGGGGGGATTGCAGACTTGTGCAATCTCTTGTGGAGATCCGTGTGGAGATTTCTCAGAAAACTAGGACTAGGGGTCCCATTTGACCCTGCTATCCCCCTGCTAGGAATATACCCAAAATAATTTTAAAAATCACATTGGAAAGACAGATGTACACCCTTGTTCATAGGAGGTCAGTTCGTGATAGCTCAATCTTGGAAACAACCCAAATGCCCATCAACTGGAGAGTGGATAAAGAAGATATGGGGTTTTAAAAAATAAAATGGAGTATTACTCTGCCATAAAGAAGGACAAGATCGATGCATTTAGGTGCAAATGGAGACACCTGGAGGATATACTAATAAGTGAAATCAATAGATCACAGATAGGCAAATTCTGGATCTTCTCTTTGGCATGAACACCTGTAGATGCAAGTGAGCTGTAGAAAGTATGACAGCTTTTATAGAGTGGGAAATTTCCATAGGAAATTTGGTGTGGGAATGTAATGAGGGGAAGGAATAAATATGTTACAGAAAGAAAATAAAAGAGTATGTATAAATGGGGTGGGGAGGGTGGGTGGGTAGAGATATGGGTAAAAATGAGAATTAACTTGTGTCATATACTGGTACAAATTCCCCAATTTTATATGTGATTGTGAGATGTATATAAATTGTACCAATTAAGAATTCAATTTAAAAAAAAGGCTTTTAAGAAGCTAATCATATTAGAGATTAGCCAGACACTATTGCTCAGAACAGAGGGCCACCCCGCCTCCTCTGGTCTTGTTTCATCTCCTTCTGAAGGCAGCTCCCCAGGTCCCCATTTGAAGTTCTCATCTCCCACCCCATCTTAGTTAATGTTTTTGCTGCTGAGACAAAATACCTGACACACAAAGTTAAGAGAAAAGGTGTATTTCAGCTCACAGTCTATAGAGGTTTCAGCCCATAGTTGGCTGATTCTGAGGCAGGGTGGCACATGGCAGAGGGACATCACAGAGGAGAAACAGTCCATGGCAGGTAGGGCAGGCAGAAGGCAGTGAGCATTAAGCAACTGCAGAAGCAGCGGCCAAAGCTGCAAGAGCTTTCCCTCTGTCCCTTTAGATTCCATCTGGGGAGAAACCCTATTGACTGAGGACATCCACACCTAGCAGGGGGGCTTCCATTATCCACCCTCTCAATCTCAGCATAACACCCTTACTCTCAGTAGTATCACACCCTAAATCCACACTCACACACCCTGATCCGGTCACCTTCGAAGCTCCCAGTCTGTGACTACATGAAGCTGTGGGGGGACATATACATACAAACCATAATATTCCACCCATGCCTGTCTTCATCTCCTCCTCCTTTTATTCCTGTTACTTAAACTCTGGCAAAACAAACAAACGTTTTTAGCATATCCATTTATCATTTCTTTGCAGTAAGAACATCCCAAATCCTTTCTTCTAGTTACTCAAACTGTATGACATATTATTAATTATGTTGGCTGTGTTAGGCAATAAAACACCAGAACTAAATTGTCCTATTGAACTTTGTAAACTGATTTAATCATTATACAATGTGTTCATGTAAGGAAATATCACACACTATCTCATAGGTATATATAAATATTATGCACAAACAAAACCAAGACTAACACAAACCAAAGTCTATATTGTGCATACTTTACTATTCTTGGAAAAAATTCTTTCTCTTAGATGCTGTTCTCAGGGACAATGATGAAGAGCTCCTTCCTGTAAGCATGATAAGCCTGGGCAGAATGCAGGGGTCACTCTGCAGCAGGGAAATGTGATGACCAGACTTGCCCATGGGCAGAACTCCAAATCCTATGGAGATCCTGACTGGAAATCTAGAGTCAAGATGAGGAGACCTATTCAGAGACCATGAGGAGATGTCTATGGTGAGTGCTGGGCTTTGTCTTAGAGGTAGTGGGTAGGTAGAGGATGCATTTGGGATGTTTTGAAAGTGGAGCTCACAAGATGGCTCACAGACTGGAGTTTGAAAAGAAATTCACAGTTGATGCAGACATTCTGTAGACAGCTAAGTGAACTGCAGTGCCCTTACCATGGTGGCTAGTAATGCCCTTGCTGAGATGTAATTGGTAGGAAAGACAATTCAGGGATGCTCAGGACATGGGGTGCAGTGAATGTTGTAGTGAATGCTCTTGGGGCCCAGTAAGTTAGAGACATCCTTGGAGTCAGGGGGTAGATGGACCATGCTGCCTGAATAGCTGGTAGGTGTGTCACTCATAAAGTCCTGGACATTGGAACCCAAGCTTCTCATAGATGGTGTATATGCCCAGTTAACAGACACTGGTTCCTGTGCTATAGGAAAGGAGACACTCTAGTGAACCTTGGTCAGCCTCACCTATGAGGTAGTGAGGGTGCACAGATATTTTCCACTGGGGAGGATTTCTACAACTTACACTGAGAGGAGGGGAAAGTCTTTAGAAAGGCTGTGAAGGTCAGTATGACAGTATGTTTCAGAGTGGATTCCAGAATAGACTCAAGGATGTTCTATGTGATGCACCTACATGGCCCCTCAGAACCCGTCTTGAGCAAGTGAGGTGGGAACTCTAAAGGTGCCCTGTGGTCAGCTATCTGGCTCTGGTTTAGAACAGGAAGAATAAAGGCCATTCTGGGAAAACAATTTGGTATGTAACATAGAACAATGATGACTCACTTAAAACCTGGATATTGGATGGCTTTGGTTATCAGTGAAGATCTAACCAGAAGCACATGAAACATTCACATTAGGCTATTCCAGGATATTGTAGAAGTGCTGGGAGTTAAAGTGCACAAAGGACACTGGGATACTAGGATGAGGAACAGGGAGTGGTACTATATTCAGACTAGAGGTGTGAGAAGGGGGCACCTTCTAACATCCAGAGGAGTCTGGTAGAGAAACTACCTAGATTCAGTCCTAGAGAATACAGAGAAGGTTCTGAAGAATGAGGTCCTTCCCTTTTTTTTCATTCCTTTCCTCTAGTTTCTAGGTGGGGTCTCCTGGTGGTCTCTTCATCCAAGAAGCCAGAGGACAAGGAAGGTGTTGGTTCAGCCCATGCAGGAGCCTTCTTATAAATTTTTT